>CM030932.1:4635406-4747906 GCA_018136815.1 Isochrysis galbana
CTTCAGTATTTCACATTCACGGCGTGTTCACGAGGATGGGTGACCTAGGCCCAGTATGGGACCCTTGGTGTGAAATACGAAACGCGGTGCTGCTGCCATGCTTTGGCCCCGGCCAGGTTTTCGCGAAATCTTTTGCAAAATTTGGGCTCGCTCAACGGGAAAAAAATGTGCACGAAATTTGGGTGGGAAACCAACGAAATTTGGGCTACGCTCCCGTGAACAGTGAACAGGCGAAAAGCGAAAAGGCGAGGCGAGGCGGGGGGGCGGGGGCGCGGGGGCAGCATTGCTCATCACCCCTTTAGCCTTTAGGCATGCCTCATGATGAGGGGGGGATTGGCTCCGGCCAGAGTTTCGAGAATTTTTTTTCGAAATAAGAGGGGCCAATCGCAATCAAAACTTTTTTTACCGAAATAAAGGTCGATGTGGCGCTGACGAAACGAAATAAGCCCCCCCCCCGCCCGCTCCCCCTCCTCCCTCCCCCCCCCCAGCCCCTAGCCCGGGGCCGCGCGCCGCGCCTTGGCGCGCTTCCGGGCATCCAAGATCCAAGCGCAAGCGCAAAACCGACAACGACGAGGATGAGGATGATGATGATGACGCCCTTGAGGACTCAGGGCATCCCTCCGATCCCCCAAGTTCGTCGCAGGAGGTTGGTCTCCACTCAGCATCCGAGACCGGGGATGGCCGCGAGGCAACGCATCGGGACACGCCGCGGCGACGCTTAAGCAAATTCCGATTCGAAATTAGGCCGAAATTAGACCCCTCGAAGCTCGAAATTTGCTCCAACCTCATCGAAATTTCGAATCGAAATAAGGGTCTCTTCTCCGCATGCTCCGCCTCCGCATAGCGTTCGCTGATGAAGAACTCACATTGCGAGAAGCCGTTCGCTGTGTCACCGACGAGCACACGCCCCTTGAGCCCCTCCACCGCGCACACCACTGGCCTGCCCGCAGCCTCCGCCTCTGCTAATGCCGCAACAGCAACAACCTCTGCCTGCGTGTCGTCGCACGCGGGGCACTGCCAGTGTCTTTGCACTTCCTGTCCCACGGTGCGCTCAACGATGAGCGCATGCAGCTCATCGTCGTGCGTCTCACCCTCCTCATCCCCCGTGGCACCGGACCGGGAACAGAGTCGTCGACATCAGGCGCGAGGCCTGCATCGCCGAACTCGCCGGGGTCGTTCATCCCAGCACAGTACACCTCAGTGGTCTCTCGATGGGGCAGAGAGCAGAGAGGGGCCTGTGAAGGAGCGCGTGCCCACATGCCTCCTGCTCATGAGCCCTCACGGTTGCAGTCCGTCGCCTCGCTTCGACTCTATTACCTAAACGGAATATTTTTCGTAATACTGGAAGCGCCAATATTGGAGCTGCCCTTTTTTTGCCCCTTTGCTCATCTATTCGCGTGTAGATGGCCGACTATATGGAATGTAGGCCCACCCAGCTGTGACGAAGGATGTCCCTGAGACTCCCCTGAGAGCTGGGGGGCTGGGGTTGACGCTGTAGGGAGCGGTTGAGACTTTTCGAGGCGGAAGCGCCAATATTGGCGCTTCGGCAGTAAGGAGTTAAAGTGTTAGGGTTAGAGGAATGCCCGTAGCACTCTGCGGCGGCGATGTCCGACGGCTCGCTCGGCGTCCCCGACCTCTGGTCTGCGGACGCGCCGTGGTTTGAGGCTCGCGTGGGCCTGTACGCTTCACGCGGCTCCTCGGGCTGCTGTCCCGTCGCCATCGCCATGTACACGCGCTACGCCACCAGCGGCCACCGCTGCTGCAGCAGCCGGCTTGCGGCGCTCCACCGGCTGCGCCCTCGCCACTCGCGCCTTCTGCCAGTACTCAACGCGTCGGTGGTGGTGGTGGGCGACTCGTTGGCGGAGCAGCTATACATATCGGCCCTTTGCCTTGGGTGGCTGCATCGAGTCGACCTCAAGCTCCGCATGGAGCGGAGCGGAGGGTGTGAGACGTGCGTCGGTACTACATGGGTTGCCGAACTGCCGGCATGGGGGTCGGTGTTCCGGTACATCCGCGCGAGTGTCGGGCTGCCGCACAGTCGACATCTGGCAGAAGCATCGGTTGTTTTACACGGTTTCGGGCCTAACAACGACGGACACAAGCAGAACAAGCCACGCCCACAGCACATTGTCAACTCGGTGCTGGAGCGGTATGACGAGGTGCGCAAGCATCGGCGCCCAGCGCGCGTGGTCGTTGCGGAAGAAATGGCGCAGCACTGGCCAGGCGGCGTGTATGTTGGGCAGGGAGCGGACGCGTACCCACCTAGCGAGAACGTTTGTGTGCAACACGCGCAGCCAAATGGCTCGAACGCCTATCCCTTCGAGCTCAACCGCGCCTTGCATGAGGCGATTGCTTCGCGGACAGGCCAGGGGTTTGCGGTGCTGCCGCTCGAAGCTCTCACACGATCCCGGGGTGACGCGCACATCGGCCCCCTCCTACCAACTCCCCCCGCCGGGGTAGAGGGACGGGACTGCCTGCATTGGTGCATTGCTCCCGGCATCACCGATGCACTAGGGTACGCAGTACTAAGCATACTTGCTCAGGTTGCTGCTGAACGCCCTGCCTAGTAGCTAGTAGTAGTAGTTTTGCCTCGCGGGAATTTAACGTGCATTCTGCTGATGTCTTGACGAGCAGCTGCACAGCGTTGCTTACTTACGAGCGCGCATAGACAAAAACTATTGTTATAGTTCGAACGATGGAGCGCGCGCCGACCGCTCCCACCTCCCAGCCCCCCGCCGCCACGACGCCCCACCGGGGCCGCCCCAAGCCGCCGGAGCCCAAGCGCTCGCAGGCTGCCCCCTCACTGACAGTGAGGTCGACATGATCCTCCCGCCCTCGCCTCCCCAACAGTCCCAAAAGCAGGGAACAGGCAGAGTCCTGTTCCCTGCAGACCAACAAGGCTAGGGCCTGGCCCTTCCGCCTGCCTCCACTGGCCTGCCACCCCAACAAGGACTCCCCATGGTGGGTGGCAGCAGTGCTGCCACCCCCATGAAGGCAACTCCTACCGTCAGTGCACCCCTCGTGGGCGGGCACTTCACACAACAATCAATCTTGATCTTGGGGGCCTTTTCGGCCTCCAACTCTTCAAAGAACAAAGAACAGCACTCACAAATCGTACGCTGAGGCGGCTGGACCCCAAGGAACTGACGCCAACACAGACACAGAAGGCCCCACCTCAACCCACTCAACAAGCCCCGCAGCCCTCGCGCAAGCGAGCGGACCCACAGTCGGACCCGAAGCCGGCTCCACCCAACAACACACAATTCGCCTCTCCCCCTCATGATGAGGAGGAAGAGCCGGAGGGACACTCCTTTTTTATCCAGCTAGCGCAGCTAGCGGAGGACAAGAAGCGACATCAAGAGCGAGGGCGTAGCAACACTCATGAAGTTTCTCCTCTCCAAGCTAGAGGGCTTGGACGCCACCCCCGATGGGATGATGGGATGGACAAGGGTCGCAAGGGCCCTTGGATCTTTTATGTCGATGACGACGCGCACGATCAATTCAAAGCCGCATACGGCGACAAACTTCAAGCTGGAGGGGGTTGTTAGGGGTTAAGGTTGGGTAGTAGGGAGGTCCACAAGCACACTGCCTCACGCCGCACGTGTAGCGGGGATTTTTAAGAAGATTTTTTTTACGAGCGCGCATAGACATATAGACGAAAGGAAACCTACGAAATGTGCTTGTGGACAACGGATGCAATTCATTTGGTATTGTATCTGGGCCTAGCCATTGCCAACCATTGACCATTGATTGCGCCGCGATGAATGGACAAAGCGAGCGTATATGCACACACCAGTTGGCATCCCCCTGTTAGGCCCACTTTTCGACCCTCAGCTCCGACCAGCTTCGAATGACCCTAACCCTAGCCCCCCCCCCCACCCCCAATTTTTCTTCCACCAACGGATTCGAATGACACACCTCCACTGCCGCCACCCACCACCGGGCGGGCGTGCAAAGGGCCACCTCTGCTGCCCCGGCAGCATCCGGGCCGTTCGTTGCTGCAGCACTCTCGCAAGCTGCAGCACTCCCGCAACACTGGGAATGCGTGACGCTAAGCCTTCGCCTTCTGAAGAATCCCAGCCGGAGAGCGCCTGACTCACCACTGGTTGCCAAATTTGCGACACCACTGACTTCGGGCGCTCGACTGGCGACCTCTGCGGCCTCAGCAGCATCCTCGCAGTTTGTCGCTGCAGCACTCCACCAACCCCGGGAGTGCGCAACGCTACCCCTTCGCCGTCTGAAGGAGCCTAGGCCCTAACCATGAATGCAAGCCGGGGCGCTCAGATGACCCGCCCGCCCGCCCCCGGGCTCTGCCGGGGTCTCTAGAGGCAGCCGTCCGCCGTCCGCCGGGCTGCACCACACTCGAGCAGACGCCCTCGGCGCTGAGCTGCACATCGGGGCCGTCGCACTTTCCCACGTTGTGGGCCACTCGGGCGCCGAGCCTGAGGCTTCCAATCGCAAAGTCGGGCAGCTTATCATTTGTTTCGTTTGGGGGTGAAAAAAACAAGACCTCGGGTTGCATTCTTCAACAAGAGCAGTGAGCATGGTTGCATTCTTCAACAAGGGCGGGACGATCGTCCAAGTTGGAGTGGAGTAGGGGCTAAGTTAGAGGTCAATACAAATTGTATACCTAAATAGACAGGATGGGTGTGACAAAAAAAAGGGAACCTCGAGTTGCACCTTCTGAGAGGAGAGGAGAGGGGGGACGGACCGATACGGGACGATGCGGGGGAGAAGGGAACTGGGGCGCGGCGACGGAGAGGGAGTCGCGCGGGAAGACCTAAAAAACGGAACGTACGAGGGGGAAGTGTACAAGGCCCCCCCTTTACCCGCAACAGACCCCACGACTAAGATGAGACGAGCCGCGCAAGCGGAGCCGCCGTAGAATAAAGCCTATGCCGATACTGCCACTTGCTTGGAACTACCGATATGCACACGTCGAATGGTGGTAGGGTGGCTGCTGCCTAGCGATGCGCACAGTATCAACGTCTACACCATTTGCACATAGTATTGTATGATCAAGTCCGTCGCGCTCATCCAGCTCAGTCGGCTCGTGCCATAGCCACGTTATCATCCATAGAAACCAGCAGCTCTGCGGCGCATGGCCACTTCGCCCTCACGCGCGGCCGCGGGCGCTCTATCCACAAAGTTTTGAGGATCATCGTCAATCGCTCTCTGATTTGTCCATCGCAATTTGTGTGAGGCCCCACACGATAACAAAAACGCCAAAAATGAAGATGCTCGCGGCTACAATGCGGCCCATTGTGTGGAAGGGAAAGATGCACCAATAGATGATTGACGGCGCAACAAAGGTGATGATGGACGCACCCAGCGACCCCGAGATGTCGACGATAATCCCCAGGTCCGATGTCGTGAGAGTGACGCCGGCCGCCATGAGGATGAAGGCTAGAGTCGGGATGGCTTGAGGCGCGGCGGTTTCGAAAAGAGCGGCTTCCTTGGCAAGAAAGCCGGCGGCGGTCGCCGCTGGCGCGCTGAGGGCATTTCTTGGCGACTCCTGCCAGC
Organism: Isochrysis galbana; assembly: GCA_018136815.1. Taxonomy (NCBI): domain Eukaryota; phylum Haptophyta; order Isochrysidales; family Isochrysidaceae; genus Isochrysis; species Isochrysis galbana. The sequence continues at coordinate 4,640,930 of CM030932.1, forward strand.
TCCTTCTAGAAGAGATGACACGTGTGAGTGCCACTCCGCTCCCGCCCACGTCCCAGCGGCCTGGGCGAGCTGCGCTTGTAGCCGTCCTTTGTGTCGCCAAGGCGGAGGCGCTGTCACGGGCGCATACTGTGTCCAGGATTGACACTGTGGCATTGCGCAAGGCCAGGGCCTGAATGGGGAAAGAGAATATGACGACGAAGGAGAGCCCAATGCGTGCGAGCGATATTGCGCGCGTCAGCGGGTACGAGCTCAGTACATTGGGTAGCACTCGATCGCCAAATGTGGCGTACCCAAAGCCTCCAACAAGGATGTACATGCACATGGCCACACCGAGTGCGATGGCGTAGACGGCGAGCATACGGCTCCGCGTCGGCCTCTCGATTTCGTTCCAAAGCGTGGGCGTCGAGATTTGGCAGGAGAAGGCCATCGCAAGCGTCGGCATCGCGTTCATCGCCCCATCGAACCCTGTGTATGCAAAGACCCGTCCGGGTGGGCAGCTATTGGCGGATGCTGTGCCGTCTGATGGACATGCTACAAAGGGGCCGGTATCGGGCGACGGAAGAGCGTAGGCCAGCACGAGGCCGGTGATTGCCATAAGAATGAGCACTGCAAACAAGGAGGTCACGCGCAGGGAATCCAGCGAACGGAGGAGAGAGAGAGGCGTGGTAATGATGGCGACGGCAACGACAAAGCACCAACGGGGCGGAGCCGTGATGCCAAAGACCGCCGGAAGGGCGTAGAAGAAGCCGTTGCTTGCGATGATAAAGTAAGAGATGCCGATGCCGATGGCGGTAACGACGATGGCGCTGTTGATCAAGATGGACAATCGGTCCATGGCCGCATCCGAGAGCCGGCGGAAAGAGGCCGTGCCACCCACGACCTCAGCCGCGTCTGAGATGAAGACGTTTGTCACTATTGTGACCATTGCACTGAAGATAATGAGCACCACGCCAGGAATCAGCCCGGCAAACGAGATGCACCGCGGGATGGCGAGCAGGCCGGTGCCGAGGATCGTATTTGCCATGTTGACGGCGCTCGAGAAGATGGTCGCGCCGCCGCTCACACTCGACGGGTGCGTCACATCGAAGAAGCTAGTCGCATCCCGCACAAGGCTTACTGGGGAGGAGAGCATCGTCCGGAAGCTCGGAAGTGTGAGCTGGCTCATCATCGCCGAAATGCGTGGCACAAGTGCCGCGTAGCTGGACTGTGGTGTGGCGGGCAAGTCGACCTCCAGGTCGTCGCGCTTTGTGCCCTTGGAGTGCGGGGCGCTGGCCTTCTGCGCACCATCGCGAGGCGCGAGGGCATGCCGAGGCCAAGCCAGCCCTCTCAGCACTACGAGCACATGGAGCATCATCTGGCACGGTCGGCGCGCGGCGGGTGCCGTCTGCATCGTGAGCGGACAGGCCGCAGCCCGTCTTTGTTGCCTTCTCTCCCCCCCGCTCTCCACTTACCCCCTCGTCCCTTTCCCCTCCTTCCCCTTCTCAGCTCCGCCCCCTCCTCTTTTCCTCCTTTCCTATGGTGGGTCCCGAGCGACCTCGCTCTCGCTCCTTCAGGAACACCCTACCCGCCCACTGCACCGCGCAGACGGGCCGCCCACGCCCGAGCGAGCCAGAGCGCCCCCTCCCCCTTCCCCCCCTCTTCCTCCCCCCTCCGCAGCTCGTCGAGCGCCGGGCGCTGCCGCCGGTCGGGGTTAAATTAACCAGTTAGTATGACTGCCGGGTCTTGCGGAGACTCGTTTCCGGGTCGAGTGAAGAAAGGGGGCGGGCGGGCGGGGGGGGGGGAATACTAGCGGAGAGGAGGTTTACGAGTAGATTTACTCTACTCCTACGACCCCCGACTCGGTCATGCCCATCTGCTGCTGGAGCCTCCTCTCTCTACTCTCTACTCTACGACAACTTCGAGTTTCGGCAAGGAGGGGAGAAGGGGCTCTCGCGTCTCTGTGACCGCCCTCGCGGTTGCAGCAGCAGCCCAATGGAGAGATCTGTGCTCCTCATGTCTCCGCCTCCTCTTCTTTCTCAGATTCAGATCAAGTACTCATGTACAGTCCCGCCTCCACCCTGCTGGCAGCCGGACTCTCCCGCCGCGGCCCGCCCACAAACCTTCAACCCCCCCTCCCCTCTCTTCTCTCTGCACAAAGCCTCTCGCTTCTCTCTCTCAATCAGCCTTTCCCCTCCCCCTCCCACCCTCCCTTTTTCTCTCCTCTCCTTCCGTGTCTTTCGGTTTCTCGAGACGCCGTGATTCTGCGAGTGCCGTCTTCTCCCCTCCTACTCTAGAGGCTTTCTTTTCTCTCCAGTAATCTCTCTTCTCTTCTCCGCCAGCGTTTCAGAAGAAGAGGAGGGGGGGGGGGGATCATGATATGATGATACCTTTTCTACGGCAAGAGGTAGAGAGGGGAGGAGGCCGAGAGAGAGGGAAGAAAGAGCGCTGTCTACAAGATGCAAGTTTACGTCCAGATGATGAAGAAGAACCAGGACGTGAATGAATGAATACCTGAACAGGCGGAGAGAGGGAGAGCAAGCAAGAAGCTTTCTGCGAGAGACGGAGAAAACAGAGAGATTACGAGGGTCTTTACATGTTTTGGAGATGGAAATTGGCTGGGTTTTGGGGAGAGAGAGAGAAGAGAGAGGGGGGGAGAAGATGATGATGTTGGTCAGGTGGTTCGCGCCCCAGAATTTTGGATAGAAGGGAGAATAAATAATAGGAGAGGGAGGGAGGACAAGCGAGAGCGAGGGGGGGCGGGGGAAGAAGAGCGCGAGAGAGCGTGAGAGGGCGAGAGGGCGAGAGGGCGAGTCAGAGAGACGGAGAGAACAGAAAGAAAAGAGGGAGAGGAAGAGAGAAGAGCAGGAGGAGGGAGAGGAGGCGAGGCGGGAGGAGGGAGGTTGGAGGGGAGGAGAAGCGGGCGGCGGCGCGCAGCGGCGCAGAGAGAAGCGGCAAGCAGGCGAGCGACGAGGGGGAAGGAGGGTGTGTGGGGGGGGGGGGGGGAGGGGAGGGGAGGAGGAGGAGGGGGAAGGGGGGGTGGGGGGGGAGGGGGGAGAGGCGATGCGAGAGGGAAGAGGGGATGCGGGGGGGGGGGCGGGGGAAGGGGGAAGGCAGGAAGAATGGCACAGGGAGACGCTGGTGGGGGGGGGGGGGGACGCTGCCTGCTCGAGGTGAATTGGGATGTTGCCTGCACGCCGCCGCCTGAGAGCGTCACGACCATCAACCTCTTGTCCTGCCACCACGCTCACGCTTTCTTCCCCCCCTTTGCTTCGCCAGAGCGGGGAGACAAGAGAGGAAGAGAGGGAGGGAGAAGGAGAGAGAGAGGGAAGGAGGGAGGAACAGAGAGAAAGATATAAAGAGAAAGAGAGAGGTGGCGGGGGGGCGATGGCTGCCTCAGCGGCCGAGACAATCGAGGTGCTGCGGGGCCGCCTTTACTGGTCGTGCGTGCGAGTGAGGCCGACAGACTCGGCGGACGAGCACTGCTTCTGCACTGATGACTCGCTCATGTACGACCCCTACTATGGAGACTTTGGGCCGCTCACGCTCTCATGCATCACAAAGTATTGCAGACTGCTGAACGCGAAGCTCGCAGACAAAAGCCTCGAACGCAAGCGCATTGTGCATTGCTGCAGACCACAGCATGATACGCGCGCCAACTCGGTCATGCTCATCTGCTGCTGGAGCCTCCTCTACGACAACAAAACGCCAGAGGAGGCTTTTGCGCCGTTTGTGGGCCTTAAGCCGGTGCTCTGCCCGTACCGCGATGCCTCGCTCGGCCCGCCCTGCTTCAATCTCACGGTGCTTCACTGCCTCCAGGGCCTCGCGCGGGGCCAGGAGTTTGGCTGGTATGACCCAGAGTCGTTTGACCCGAAAGAGTACGACTACTATGAGCGCGTCGAAAATGGCGACTTCAACTGGATTGTGCCCGGAAAGTTTCTCGCCTTCAGCGGACCAACGCAGACCCCTATTGCATACGTGGACGGGATTACGACCAATACGCCGGAGACCTACTTTGACTATTTCCGCAGGATGGACGTGACGGGCATCGTGCGCTTCAATAACAAGGTCTACGATCGCAAGAAGTTCCTCGAAGCTGGCTTCAACCACTATGACCTCTATTTCTCGGACGGTGGCAACCCGACCGACGCCATCATCAAGCGCTTCATGGAGATTGCCGAGACGGAGAAAGGCGGCCTTGCCGTGCACTGTAAGGCGGGCCTCGGCCGTACTGGGACGCTCATCTCGCTCTACCTCATGAAGCATTATCAGATCACAGCGTGTGAGATGATAGCGTGGATCAGGCTTTGCCGGCCTGGCTCGGTCATCGGCCCACAGCAGCTGTTCCTGATTGATCTTGAGAAGCGCATGTGGCGCGAGGTGCGCGCCGTTCTGCTGCTTTCGCGCGTGCTTCGCATTCGCCTGGCGCCACTTACGCCCGCTCGCTCCCCTCCCCCCTGTCTCCTCCAGGGCGATGCGTTCCGTCAGAAGTACCCGAACGCCCCAATTGGGAGGATCCCAGATGACGCGGCGGCGGAGCTCACAAGCCCGCTGCAGGGGCTGTCTGTGAGCGCTTTGCCATCGTCACCGGGTAGCTCGACGGGCGCCTCCCCCAACGTCTCGCCCAACCCTATGCGGTGCGCTCCAATCCCACCGGCTCACGCGGCAGACGGCGCGGTCTCCGCCAGTGACGAGCGGCTGTGATGGCGCCCAAGTTGCATCCTTACGCGGCGCTCTGCCTCTGGCGTGCTATGTTGACGAGAGTACCTCGCCCTCCGCCTTACATGCAGGCCAAAGCCGTCGCTTGGAATCAGTGGCGCATCTTTGACAGGGCGCCTGTCCCCGAGTCGCAGCGGCCCCAGCTCGCCTCTACGCGTGAAGGCAAGCGCAAAACGATAAATATCGGGGTGCATCTCGCGGGAACGCCTGTGCCTGCGCCAATGGTAGGTGGAGGCCTGGCTGTACTCCGCCCTTGGGGCCTCAGATGGGCCTTTTGTCCACCCCAATGTCTGTCGTCAACATGTTGAGTGGGCACCGCATTCACCGGTGCAGTTCGCATCTCCACGCCGGCGACATGCCGCACAATGCTTTGCCGCATCCTCGCTAGAACCCTAGCTTCTTTTCTCCCGTCACGCGTGAGCCGACCGCTCTATCGCCTGCCCTCAGTGTTGTCATCCATCCAGTGTGTCCACGCACGTTTACGTTTGTGTTGTTGCTGGCATTCATGCTGAGTGAGGTCATCTGTGATCAAGGAGTGCGGACGAGCCTTCTCTTATCGCTCTGTCGCCCGCTCATAATCATTTTGCGTAGCGGTTCCCCCACTGGCGAGGCGCCATGGGCTTCGCGGCTTGAACATGCAACCCCCACGTTGCGGGTAGGGGGTTTCACCGCACACCACGCCCAACCCCAACCGATTGCCGCCCCGGCCGACGACGAAAACGTGTAGATTGTGCGGGAAAGAAACGCGAAACGCCGAGAAAATTCCACCCACCTAGCGAGATGCCCCTGCACCCTACCAGTCTTCGAAATCATCGATGCCACAGCGGGGTTCACACCTCACACCGAAAAAGAAAGGGGCGACCGGCGACGCAAAAAAAAAAGTAGACCTATTCGCCTATAATCCAAACTCACCCACACTAGTCAGCCTCAAAGCCATGTACCATGTACTTGATAGCTTGGAGATACATAATAAGAGACTTTTATAGAGTAGATTTCGACACAACTACAAGCACACATTTCATCACATACCCGCAATAGCAAGACACCCTAAGTCGATTCACAACTCACAACCCTCGTAAGTCGTGCAAGTTGTAAGAGGACTCGAACCTCTAAGACGCACGCTCGACCGCGCGTACGCGAAAAGCGACCCAAGGGAGAAGAACGAAAAAAAAACGTACAAGATCATCAAGATCTCAGATCTCAGTGCCCCGATCTTCACGACAACTGAAAAGGGTGCCCTCGCGATGGGCGCAAACCTCACCCAAATAGAGCGAGGCGGCGCTGAAAGCAAAGCTAGCCTAGGCTAGCCTCTCAGAAAAAACCGGAGAGAACCCTAGCTCAGAAGACACCCGCTCGCACACAACCCAACGCACAGAACACACTTTCAACGAGAAATCACTGCGATACAATAACAACCAGTCGCCTGATGGCGCAGGAGGAAGGAGGGAACTAGACCATCGGGGGCTGGCTCACGCCGCTTGCCACGCGCTATGGAGCACCCCGTTCTCCGAGCCCCTCAGTAGAGCACGAGGGACGCATCGCAAGGCAGGAAGAGGGATTGGAAAGAGAGCGGGCATGGCTGCAAGCTAGAGGGTCGAGGCGGCGCGCGTGGCGAGAATATTTAGAAGCTTTTTTTTTTGAAAGAAGCACAGGAAGGGCCAACAGCAAAGAGATTGAAAGAAGAGGCGGCTTGCAAGTGCGCTGCATGTGACGAATGTGAAGGACACGCCCACTTTGACCTTCAATCTTTTGGGCCGCGCATCATGAGCATCAGAGCGTCGCGTCGCTCGGCACATGTTTCGCCGAAAACACAAGAAACGCTCTCACAGGCCCATTGGCATCACGCAGAGGTGGTAATGGCCACGCACGTCCACCCACATCCACCAGGCCCCGTACTCAGACCTTAGATTCACACATCTTCCTAGCTAGTCCTGCGTCCTACATCTACAAGGTTGAGGCCGGGTCATCATCGAGCGAGCGGTAGCGCGCGCCATTCTCCTCCAGCGTGATCCGGTGTTGCTCGGGCAACGTTCCCCGGACGCGTAGGGCATAGCAGCCAGGCACAAAGTGCGTGATACCCTGCCACCGAGCAACCCAGCTCTCATCGGGCTTCATCATGGCCACCTGCTCCCAGACGTGGCATTCGGATGTCAGGCAGACCACCAATGCATTGGCACAGCCGCACTTCAACTAGCAGTGGGAAGAGCCACACCAGCTGCAACAAGGGTTTTGCTTGATTGCACAGCTTGGGGCAGTGGCAACCCGGGCAGCCAGCATTTCCGGTGCACCACTGAGGAAGGTCGCGCGGCCACACACCATGCCATCAAAGTTGGCCGATGTCACCTCATACATCAGCTCGCGCTCGTTCTTCGTGTTGAGCATCGGCACGTTGTCATTGCCGTCACGCAGCCACTGCAGACACCGCACAAAGGTGAGGCCGCAGGGGATGAGGAATGGAGAGATGGGGCTGGGCGAGTCCGCGAGCGCACCTGCTCCTCCGTCTTGATCAGCCCGGTCACCATGCATGCGCGCAGCTTGCGGTCGCTCTGCGGCACGACGGCCGACTGGAGCGCGTCCGACGCCATGGCGGCGCGCGGCGGGGAGTGGGGATGGGGCGCACGAGGGGGGGGGGCGGGGGGGGGGGGGGCGGCGGTGTGTGGAGGAAGGAGCACAGAGGCAGTATACTTAGTATACTGGTAGGTAACGGGAGGGCAACAAATATTCGTGGATATGTAGTACAAGTAGTTGGTTTAAAAAACTCGCGCGTTCACTTTTTTAGGGGGGGGTGAGTAAGTAGTTGACGGGTGTTCATTGTCGCGCGCCGTGAGTTGGGTGTGTTCGCGGCGCGGCCGCGGGGTGCATTTCTTGGTTTCGCTTAGTTGAGCGCCGCGTTTACGCGGCGCGAGGAAAATTTTCAGGGGGTTTGACGTTTTGACAGTGTTCACCTTATGGGTCAAGCGAGTAGTAGGTTGTTGACAATGTTCAAACGGTCAAAAAATTTGAGTTGAGTTCGCGTTCGACTGTTTTTTACCACCTACTTGTAGCAGTACTTTACTTTGCCTGATCCCTATTGAATACAATACTCTATTACTCTACATAACTTCATAGCCTCACAACTTCATAAGAGTACTTCTCCGACTTTCGGGGACGGTTAAAAGTAGGTTATGTTCGGGGGGCCAAGCGGCGGCAAGTCGTCGCCATGTCCCCCACCCCCGCGGGAGGGCCTCGCCCTATCCGCCTGCTGAGCGAGCGCGAGGAGTTCGAGGGACGTGTGCGGGAGGCAGGGCTGATCCTTGCCGACTTCTCAACTACCGTTCAGCACCTCGTGCAGGCCGCACACGCCGGGCTCAGCGCAGAGCCCTCGGCGGCCGCGACTCTGCTCGACTTTGGGCTCTCCTTCTCTCATCTCTATTCCGGCCTCCCGTTCGACTTCAGCCTGCAGCCTGGGCTGGTCAAGCTGGAGCAGGGCGTAGCACCCACGACCGCTGCTGCACGCGCTCAACGTATCTCGCTCTCATCAGCGCACCAGGCCATGCAGAGCGGGCATGCAGGCCACGCCGCGGGCCACGCAACGGGCCACACCACGGGCCACCCTGCAGGGCATGCCGCGAACGCGAGCGCAAGGCTGAGCTTACAGCCTCCACTGGGTGCTCGGCCGAAACTTTTGCGCGGCGAATCCGGGCGGGGCGCACCCAATGCAGCTGGTTCAGCGGCGAGCGTCTCTGCAAATGTCTCCTCTGCCCGTCTTATCTCAGTAGGACATCCACGATCGCTGAAGCCAGCACATCCGGCGAAGGCTGTGGACAACAGAACTGCGCATGACCTGGTAGTTATCACAGGCAATGCCGCCAAGCATGGGAACGCCGCAAAAGTATCGGCGCCGAAAGCGGGTGAGGGGAGGACGGTCGTGGCGACACCAAAGGGCTCGCGAACTGCTGTGGGGCCCGAGGCACACACTATGGTCCGTCCACAGCTCCGCTCGAGAGATGTGAAAGCCGCGCAGGGAGGCCCGTCGCCGGAGCAAAGATTCTTATTCTCGGTGGAGTCGGTAGGCCAAAGAAGTCCAGCCGGATCAAGGCAGACAGTTCCATCCAACGGGGCCAGTGCAAATGGGGAACATCGCAGTGCTGGTGTGACTTCTGCTTTTGCTGTACAGCAACCTTCACAATATGAAGTGCGGCGACTTCAGCAGTTGCGTGAAGCCACGGGGCAGAGCGGGCGCAAAAGGCGCCGAGCCAACCAGCGCTTTGCCCGCGAAGATGAGTCTGTGGTGGGCTCTGTCCTGAACGAGCTGGTCCGAAACAGAGCGCGCCGTTTGGCAGATAATGCCGTGCCAAGAAGCCATCTCGTGCAAGACGTCAGCGACGGGAAGAGGCTTGACCGGCACGGCTCAAGTCGGCTGGACCAGATTCGCTTTGACCACGGTACGCACATCAACGCGCCGATAGGAGTGAAGAGCGGCAATGTCGGCGCGGGCGCAGCCTTAGGCGTGGTTAAGGTGGATGGTGCGGCGGTCTCAAAGAACCTCGATGTGCACGGCCAACGCGGCGAAGTACCGTCCAACATCAACGAGCAGGACGGGATCGTCGGCCCGGGCAACGGCGGCGACGACTTCACGCTTACATTCCCACGAGGCGATTCCGATCTTTACCACGTCTACGCCTTTGGGTAAGTGTATGGGTTCGATTGCAGTACTGTATGGATTTGCACTGCCACACTTTTCTCCCGCGCCGTACCTTCCCTCTTCCCCCAATGAATTTCACATCCGGAAGCGCAATCCGGTGATGGAATTCACATACATTCCCGCCCACACACAGCTTTGATCTACTTGATGACGTCGACTACGAGACGGAGTCGCTGAGCATCTACGGAATCGATCAGGCGCCGCTAGGGGTCATTTTGCTGCGCGAATTGAGGCCCGGAGCCCACCGAGGCAGCCGTGAGCGTCGTGGGGGAACTAGCCCTCACGTTACTGCGCCAGGCTGGCTTCCGGGGGGCAAGGCGCGCGCACTTGGGAGCGAGACATTTGTAGGCGTCATCTCGACAAAACCTATCGGTGCGACGCTGGGGAAACGAAGTGGCAAGAGTCGTGATGTGTGATGTGTGCTCAGCGGAGCCCCGACGTCCAAGTGGACACGAACGGTGCTGTTGCCTATCGTGGTGACGCCTAGTCCCCATTTTGGCATAGGGTTTGCGTCCTTCGACGAGTCTTCCGGCACGGACTCAATCGGTGTGGCTCATTTTGTCTTTGGTTACAAGTCGACCCACGCCGAGATCTACGACCACAGTGCATGGGTGACGCTCGGCGCAGCCATCACGTTGGCATTGCTTCTAGAGCACGTGGTACTTCGACGAGTGCGCAGAGTCTCGTTGGTACAGGTATTGTGCGGTGCCTGGCCTTGACGCGCGCGTGTTCAATAGCCTCGGATCGTGGGCGTGCAGTACTTCTTGCGCTCCTTTACCCTAGACTACCTTCAGCCCTACACGGCCCCGGTCCGTAGGCGCTGATGTGGACGATCGCGTGCCTCTTGGCCAGTGGTGGGCTAGCCCTCGCACTCTGGATTTCTCGCTCGTGGCACCCGGCGCTCCTCTTTTCTGTATGCGCATCGCTCAACATCATGCTCAGTGGTGACAACCTTCTTGTGTTCCTCCTACTTATCAAGCAGGCGAGCAATTGCCGTAGCAGCCATTTGCGCCGCGCATGCACACCTTGCGTATGCCGTCTCGGCGTAGCTGCACCGGATGCAGCCGCGCTACGGTGTTCTCGATCTCCCTAGCTCCTCCTACCATCACCCTGACAGATTGGCCTCTCGGAAGCCAATCATCTGAACGCGATCCGCTATGGCATCCTGGCATCTCTTGGCACGCGGCTGCTCGTATTGCTTTTTTCCGCCGCATTGATTGAGCGCTTCTGGTGTGTCGCCGTCCACAGTGCGGCCGCACTCCGTGCCACGCATCTGACGTGGTGTCGGCCTCGCACAAAAATGACTTCGTCGGGCCTCATCTCGCGTGCTGAGAATGCACCTGTCCTTGAATGGCCACTCAGGTGGGTGATGATCTTATTTGCCTTGTTTCTTCTCTACTCCGGTGTCAAGCTACTGCTGGATCCGGATGGCGACGCTCAGCCCGAATTGAGCAGCGGTGATGATCCCCACTGGACAGTCAGCGCAATTGGTGGATGTGTTCCGCTGCGCTGGGCCGAGAAGCACGACGACTCCTGTGTCGCCTACGAGCCCTCCCCGCCTGCCGCACGCGCCTTGGTCGGGTGCGCCGACAACTCAAGGCTCGATATGCCGTATGGCTTGGACTCAGAAGGCTTCAACACCGAGAGCGGCGACATGGAGGACCTTGATGGGACCCCTGCGCTCCGAAGGCCCCTCTCCATGGCCTTTCCACGCCCTGCTTCTTCACCCATCAATGCGCAGTCTAGCACGCTTCGGCCGTCTGTGAGCGCGTTTGACGCGCAGAAGGAACGCGCCGTTCGTTCAGATCCGCGAGGGCAGGCGACCGACGTGGCCGCCAGCTATGCGTCTAGCAAAAATCATCGCGACCGCCGCTGCGGCGGGTTTGGCCTGACTCGACTTGCAGTGGCAGTGGGAGGCATCGTCTTGTGCGACCTTCTCTTTGCGTTCGACTCGACGCCAGCCATGCTGAGTGTGACCCGAGTACCGTTCTTGCTAGTGGCCTCGCAAGTATGGCGGGGGCTGCCAGCAAAGCGTCCAAGCCACTCGTGTCCGCCATCACTTGTGCCTCCCAAGAAACCGCCCCACGCAGATTGTCGCTCTCACGATAGCCCATTCCATTCGTTCACCATTAGGCGATGTCGATGTTTTTGCTGCGCCCGCTGTACTTCATGCTCGCGGCCATCACCGAGTATCTAGACGCCATGCAGCAAACGTTAGCGGTCGTTCTCGTCTTGATCGCCCTGAAAATGCTGGTGAGACGCCGACATGTGATGAGCTGCGCGATTTTGTGCCACGCCACACGGATGTGCCCCCCCCCCCCCCCCCCCGCGCGCGAGCTAGTAGGGGCTGATGGGCGCGCCTAAGCTCGTTATTCGTCTACCACAGCCCGTTGCCCCTCCCCCCCAATCCCACCACCACCACCACCATCATATGCAGGCAGAGAGTGCTGGGTTCACAGTACCGTTGGGACTCTTCTTCGGTGTGTTGGGAGCATGGCGCTTGTACGCTCTTCTTGCCATGCTGCTTCGGCGCAGAATGCGTGAGTAACACGCGGATCGCGGCCGACTTTACAACAGTCACGGCAGTGGCGGTTTGACACGCGTATCTCACGAAGAATGAATGGGAGATCAGCTAGTTGAATGCATGTGTGCGGAGTTTATTTGCCGATCACCGAGTCGATGCATCGCTCGTTTCATGGCAAACAATGCTAATCAGTCAATATAGCGGCGATCATTTTTCATACAGCTCAGCGCTCCCACCTGTTTTGACGCTGAACATCGATGCTTGTCGGGTTGTCGCATCGATGATCTTAACGCTCGATCAAGCGTGCCCTTGCTCCATTCATCACCCACCGGCCACCTCTCCTTCCTATATCTTCGGTCTCTTCAGTCTCTTCAGTCTCGTTCAACCTCGCCGGGACCTCTCGTGTCTTTGCATTCGTGACTTTCGTTTCTCGTGCTCATCATGATGTTCGGTGGAGCCACTAGCCTAAGGCTGTGCATGAAGATGTCTAGGAATTAAGACCTTTCAGGCACGCGCTACATTTGAGCGCAAGCAAAGACTTGCCGTCACGCGCCCCTCATCTAGTCCCACCCCATCGTGCCAGCCTCGCGTTCCATCATCACCCACCCTCTCTAGGTCTTGGCTGACCTTTGGGGTCTCGACTGACCATTGCATGGGCAAGTGGAATCTCATTGGAGACTGGAGAGGCGTGCTAATTGCTTTGTGTTGATTGGTGCTGAGGAGGTCGATTGATTTAAGCCCGTGTGCACGCTCCGTTTCGTTGGCCTGTTCAAACCCCAGCGGATCAGGTGTGGAGTGTGGGCTCGTTTGGGGCGTAGACCAGGCGTTGAGGCTTGTAAGTAGTAGGTAGGTACTAGATAGGCGGCTCGGCTGTTCGCCGCCGCCTACTAGACCACCTGAGTAGTGTTTGGCGACTCACAACGCCTGGTGAGGTTATGATTGGCTGCGCGCGCACCTGCGGCTCTGCCTATTGCTCCTCGCGTGTCCGCCGGATCGGCCGGTGTTTGTTTTGGCGCAAATGGCATTTCAAATGGCCAGCGTGGGCCTAAGGGCCTGTTGTTGCGGGCACGCAGCAACAGTACGTTACACGGTGCGTGCGCGAATATGAAATATCATATGGGACTCGTAGGCGCGACACACTACTCCTCGGTGCGGCCGCAACTAACTTTATAGTTGGCTTGCGATGGAGCGCGCCGGCGCGACTCTCCTCTCCTCAGCCCCCCCCCGCCGAGGACGACCCCCCAGTCCCCATGGACTAGTCGCTGCAGATTCACGACCCTCGTGCAAGAGGAATAATAGAGGCCTCAGCTGGGCAACTGACAGTGCACAGTGCGCACGAAGAAAGCCTCCCAAGGGAGGAAACCCAAGATCAAGAATGCACGGGAGCTTAGCACCCCGATCTTTTACTAAGTGTATACTTAGTTCAGCATGGGGGGGCGCCTCGCGTCCCCCCTCCCTCTCAGGCACCAATTCCCCTATTCCCCTCCGGGGCGGGCTCGTCGGTCATCCCCATGCTCTGCCTTCTGGCATGAGCAGGGCACTCAACAAAACCACCCAGACCCCAGGTGGGCGCGGGTCGCGAGCCGCACTCTCTGGCCCGCGTGGGCCTGCTCTCGCTCTCGTACTGATGACTCCCCCCCCCCCCCCCCACCCTTGGTCGCCAGGCAGACAGAGACCTCTGACTCTTCGGGGCCAGCGAGGCAAGCGTGGGAGAGGCAGGGGGGGCCAGGGGCTGAGCCCCAGCCTCCACTGCCCCCTGAGCTGCGAGCTGCCCTTGCTGGCCCTCTGGGTGCCCCCAAAGGACCTCTGAGAGCAGGCCGTGGCGCGCCGCATGGCGACGCGCCGCAGGGAGAGGGGTGGAAGAGAGCGAATCGAGGGAGAGGGGAGAGGGGGGGATTTGCACATTTGCACCCCCCCCCGATGGAGTGCGGTGAGAAATGAGCCCCGTTTGCGTTAGCAAACGGGCGGAGAGGGGCGGCTGGCGACAGGATGGGGATGAGGAGGGAGAGGCTCAAGACGCCTATGGGGACCCTTGTGGCAGAACGAGCCTCCGCCGGAGATCATAAACCCCAGCCGGAGACCATAACGGATAAAGGTACCTCGCTTTTAAGGACGAGTCCTTGAAGTAAGGACAAACTTCGCTAGGTGAGAGCGCGAGCACAAAGTGCTTGTTTTGCCTAAACCTTGGCTTGTTGGTTACCTCATGCATATCTTCTTTTAATGTTCCCAGGGTACTAAGGCACCATTCCCTCAGCAATACCAAGTTTTGTGACATACTTCACGGGGCGTCGGAGCGAGGAGAATTGGCAGCGAGGCCGGTGAAGGGGGCAGACCCAAGTGGGAGTGACCCAATGGGGCCATGGGGGGGCCATGGACCCCTCTACACAAGCCCCCCACTCCTTGTTCCATCGCTGCAGCCATACGGCTGAGCGAGGAGGGGAGGGTTTTCGGCTGCAGCGGCTCAACGAGCGCGCGCAGACACGACGGGCGGGCGCGATCCACTGGGATGGGCCTGGAGGGGCCCATCCCATCCCGTGCAGCAGCTCCATATCGCCCTGGCACCATCATGGTGACCAGGGCGGCCGAAAGGAGAGAGAGCGACGCCATCGCTCGCGCTCTCTCCAGAACAGAACCGGATATAATCCTTCTTACAATCCTCTCACACCACTATCACACGCACATTCACAGTAACACGTAGATAACTAACGTAACGGGATACGCGAAGAAAGGGGGGGGTGAGCAGGAGAGAAAAAGAGCAAAGAAAAGGAAAGAAGAGAGGAGGCCCGTCGCCTCTCCTCACGTGAAGAGAGAGGAGAGAGGAGATCTCATAGGACTTAGAAAGTAAACGTAGGAGAGGACGCGAGGGGCATCCGTAACAAACAGCCGAGCCAGCCACGCCAATCACGCGCGACACGCCCCCAAGCGTGTCGCCTAACCCGCGCCTTAGCCGGCCCATGTGCCATGCCATGGGGAGGCCTCGTGTCTATTATTGGGGGATTGGGGGTCTAAGTGGTGTGACCACTCAGTTCTTTCACTTTCACGCAGAGAGACGGGGTCTGATGTTGACCAAAAGCCCCCTGGATGGGAGGGCATGAGGCGCCTCCCCATTGTGAAGTAAGTAACTTAGTTGACTACCCCACACTAATCGTTGTTCGGAATCGCGCGTTCATGGTTGACTAGGAGATGCACAATCAACACATCCCGCAAATACACGTCGCCACACTCTGCATCGCGACCTCACTACTAGACGACGCCAGATCGAGGGCCCCTCCGACCACCGCGACGAAAACAGGTGCGATGGAAAGCTCGGCAACAACACAGAACGGGCAAGAGGGAGCTCATGATGTGGCAATGCCGTCGTAGGCTAATGAGGGCGACAGCATCGTGCCACGGCGAATTTCAACATGGCGGGCGGCCGACTGGCAGCTTACTTAGACACGGTTGCGGTTGGTGAGCTCCTTGTCGTTGCGGCGAGAGTCGTAGGTGTCGAAGAAATCGTCATCGTCATCCTGATGGATGGTGCAGATACGTGACCAGGGGTGAAAAATAAGTGAAGGCAAACACATCGTCAACCAACATTTATGCCAGTGAACGATGACAGGTCGAAATGCCGGAGGGCGACATCAAGATTGATTGACCCCTTGCCGCGTGCGGAGCCTCACGCTCACACAACAACGGGTCACCTCGAAGTAGAGGACACAGAGTGCAATTAGTGTGAGGCATCTGGTGTTCATTCTGAGGCCGCATGCGTACCTGATACGACTGCCACTGGGCGAAGAGACCGAAGACAATGAGGGTGACGGCGACGAGGGCACCGAGGACGGCATCTTCGTTGATGCCAAGCGGCTTTCCAGTGCCCTCACCACCTGGCTGAGCACCCGCAAGCGGGCCAAAGTCGAGCGCGCCCGCAACGCCGGTGTACGTCTTGGCAGAGACCATCTGGGCGTGGGCGGAGACGGAAGCAGCGACGGCGGCGGCGGGGAGCTTGCGGAGCGCGTTGGCCGCGTCGATGCGGGGCATCTGCGGCATCTTGAGGGCGGAGGCGGCGCCAAGGATGCAGGCGAGGAGGAGCTTCTGCATTGCGCGAGGTGAAGAGAGGGGGGAGAGAAGCTGAGGGGGAGGAGAATGGGCCGGGGGGGGGGGGGGCGGAGTGGGAGAGCGGCAGGCGCGCGGGGTGTGTGTGTGGAGAAGATAGAGAAGATGAGATATTGAGAAGAATGGGGGGGGGGGGGGGAGGGGGGGGGAGGAGAAGGAAGAGAGGGGGGGGGGGGCGCGTGGTTGGGCTGGCGTCGAGGGGGGAGGCGCAGAGGGCTGGCCTCGCGGAGGGTGAGAGTCTCGCCTCCGAGAGATTAGAAATCGCGCGATGCCACCGTGCGCTGGTGGTGTGGGTTGTTGGGGCTGGCTCAGAGAGAGAGAGAGAGGAGAGGGAGAGAGAGAGAGAGAGAGAGGGGAGAGAGCGGGGACCCCGGGGGGGGGGCGGGGGCGGGGGCGGGGAGGGGGGGCACCCGCCCCGCGCGCGAGATGGAGACGAGACCTAATTGATCGCGAGAAGAAGCCCAATTTGACCGGCCTCTTCTCTAACCGCCTCTCGTCCGCCCCCCCCCCCCCCCCACCCTCCCCGCGAAAAACAAAACCCAAACACTGGCAGAGAGGGAGGCGGGCGCCCTGCCCCCCCCCCCCCCGCAGTGTTTAACTAAAGTACAAAGTGCAATCATGTACATGGGGGCCTCAGGCCGTCCGCCAGACCAAGCCTTGTCGATCAGCGCCGGGTGAGGCGCTGTCCAACGGAGGAGCGCCGCGAGGGCGGCCTGGAAGTTGGCACGTGAGCGCTCGCCAGCCACGCGTCGACGGCCCTAGCGTTAGGCCCATTTAGAAATATATGCATAGATGCTGCATAGTGCATAGTGCATAGGCATAGGCATAGGTAGGGCGTAGGGCGGTCAAACAAGGCTTGTTAAGTACTAGTATGGGGGGGGGTTGACGTTTTTGGGCCACCTGCCACCTGCCGCCACGAAAATCTTCGCCAGAAAATGGTAAATGGTGCGATTCTCCTCCCCCCTCGCCCCTCGCCCCTCGCCCCTCCCTTGCACACGCTACACGCTCTGGGGCTCTACCGGTAAAGAACCGCGGCGCCCGTCGCGGGAGTGATAGACGTATTTTGATACGTAGTATTCAGTATTCATCACACCGGATTCCTTTTTGATCCGTCCCACTCGTCGGCCGCCCGAGATTGATCGTCTGCCTGCTGAAGGCAAGACTACTAGTGCTAGTGGTAGGCCAGAATATCCACAAATTTTTGCCCAAATATCCATCCAAAATATCCAAGAAATATCCCAGCCACGGCCCCAAATATGCGAGGAAATATCCACACAACTATGGTTGTAATACATGCATGGCTCACTTACGGTGGACGGTGGGTGGTGGGTGCCGCCGTGCCACCACCTACCACCTACTTACTTGCTAATACTTGCGCCTAAGGGACTTAGTAAGACACCTTCATCTTACATCTTACATCTCCCTCCCATCTGATTCTTATCCATCACCATCACCCCCGCCTGCCCCAATCCCGCTCTCTGCTGCTCGCTCTCGCCCTCGCACGGCGCTGGCGCAATGAGCAATGAATATGCTCAGAGACCAATTCGACGCCACGGACGCAAACGATCATGCCGCGCAATTAGCACGACTCAATCCATCTCTTATCGACCCCAAACGCGATATGGATGAAGACGACTTGCGCCTAAAGTTTGACTCTATGCAAGCAACGTGTGCAGCCATCCGACGATTGGGAAAGAACCCTCCTAAAAAAGACGATACACTCACAACTATCGGTAAAACGATAGGGTCATGGAGCGCGCGCCGCCGCCCGCTCTCGCTGCCGCTGCCCTCGCCGCGATGGACGAAGGACTCATGGACACGCCGCTGTCGCCGAAGCGACCGCGCCAGGACGACCCTCCCAGCCAGGAGCCAGGCCCGCGCACCACCGAGATCAGAGAGAGCACGGCCTGCATGCTGGTTGACAGCATGCTGCACACACAAATCACTACCCACAGCCACACCAGCCACACCACCCCAGTGGGACGCTCCATCAGGGAAGGCCCCCGGGCCTGGACCCTACACAGCCGTGGTACCGCCCTCGCGCTCCGGCGCGAGGTGGGGGCTCTGGCTCGCCCAAATATGCAGAAATATGTAAAAATAGCTCGCTTACAAAAACTGGCCCAAATATGTTTCTAAATAATTACATATTTTGGCCGACCCTTACGCAGAAGATGTTTGGATTGCAGATGACAATTCTTGTCCAAGTGTGCAAACTATGAAACAGCGAAACAGCTGGTAGTGTGATTGGTGATTGGTGATTGATTCGCTAACTAACTAACCTAAAAAAATCTTTAGAAGCTAGAGCCGCTTTGCGCTTTGATTCGCTAACTCAATGAACGCTCAACATCAACACACTTACTCCTCACTTCTTCGCCCTCGTGTTGCGACTGACGTTCCCTTTCCTCCTTTGTAGCGTATAGCGTATAGCGGCCTCTTTCGCCTCTGGCTCTGGCCGCCGATCGCTGACCGCGCGCGCGCCTCTGTGTTTCCTCTGTGTTGCGCCACGAGAGGTTTCAAACACGGCGAAACACGGCTGTGTTTGGCCTTTGTAGAAACGTAGAAACACGGTGTTCCTGTGTTTCACAAGTAGGGACGGAGGGCGAGGAGAGATAGAGACACAGGGGGGAGGGATAGGGCCTGGGGCCTGACAAGAGTTGCCGGCAACTTTCCTAGTCCTAGCAACTTTGAGGTGTTTGAGTATGCGAGCAACTCACGAGCAACTTCAGGGGCCATAGGCAACATGGATTGAGCAACCTCGAGAGCAACTCCCGAGCAATTATACCCCTAGAAGAAGGTCGCGCACTGCGCCGACGGCGCGATTGATGAAAACGGGCAGAGGGTGAGAGAAAGGAGACCAAAGGGGGGCGAGGGGGGGGGGGAGAGATGCAGCGGCGACGGGAGAGATGCGACGGCAACCTATCGCATTGGGTCGAGAGATCTATATTTGGGGGCTAGAAAGATGTTACAGAGGGCCCCCCTGGGAGAGAGAGAGTGAGATAGTGGACTGGAGGAGAGGGGAGAAAAGGAGTAGAGTACTTGAAAGAGAGAGAGGAGGAGCGAGGGGAGACTGGAGACTGGAGCTGCTCATCTAGAATGAACAGGAATATACAGAAAGACGGTGGGAGTACCAAGAGCATCAGAAGAGAGGAGAGATGGGAGTGGGAACAGCGGAGAAAATGGGAGTAAAAGAGATGGAAGTGCAGCAGTGGTACGTGAAGAGAAGGTCTGGTAGAGTAGGGAAGAGAGAGAGGATGAGACAGAGGGACAGAGGGAGAGAGGCAGAGCGACAGAGACGGAGACGGAGAGACACAGAGAGACAGAGAGCAGAGAGAGGAGAGAGGGAGAGCCCCCCCCCACCCCCCCCCAACCCCCAGTGATGGAAGAGGGGGAGGGGGAGGAGGGAGCGCGCGCGGCTCCGATGGCGCGCTGCAGCGCTCTGAGTGAGGAGCCCCTCCTTCTCTGTGGGAAGAGAGCGTCTGGCGAGGTCTTCAGCACCCGCAGCTCCAGTGCACCGACCCTCTGGAGCCAGACCTCAGGCATCTCTCACTCCAGCCTCTTCTCGCGAGACTCTGTCTCTTCTCTGTGCCCTCTCTGCGTAGTCGAGCAGGAGAGGGGCGTTCTCCACTGCTCTCTCTGCCTGAGGCAGCTCTACAAGGAGCGCCAGCTGAGTCTAGTGTGGCAGCAGCAGGAGACAGAGGACGTGCCGCCGAGGGGAGCCCACCTGTACCGCGTGACCATCATGAGGGTGGCAGAGGGGCGGGCGGAAGTGTTTGGGAAGGGAGAGACGCTTGCAGAAGAGCTGCTTACGTGGAAGGTGTTGGAGGTGCGCATCTTCATGAGCACGCGATCTAACCTGATCGTCCTCATTGTCAAGTGGGCCTCGTACGCCGACTTTGAGTACGCATTTCAGAAGGGCGAGCTTCATCGCATCTTTGGCTCATTTGCATATGCCCTCTCGGGGCCTCCCAATGTGCTCGGGACCGGGCCGCCGAGATGGCAGTATGAGACGGATCCCGTCATCGCTGCGCCGCACCTCCGTGAGTGGCCCCTCCATACTAGTGCGGAGAGGAGACCCCATGGTCCGCAGACTGGTCAGGGTGACGTTGGGGGCATGCAGGGCGCCCGCGCTGCTTGCACACTTTAGCGCGTCAGGGAGTGTAGAATGTCCCGCCCCGACGAGTCGACAGTACACGAACGTTGGCCCCCATCCAGCCCAGGCTGGAAGCATCTGCCGATGCTGACATTTGGCGCTTGTCCTCTCGTCTCAGGATTGCTTTGGTACGACGATCTTGCCGCGCGCTGCCGGAAGACCGGAGGCAGTCGTGAACACATGAAGGCAGGCCTCCAACTGAAATCGCACCTTGATCAGGTGCGAGCTTGGCACGAGGTCTATTCCATGCTGCCAGGCCGCGCAAGAGCAACTCGCCTCGTTACCCTGTACCTGTGCTGTGGCGCAGGTGCGGGGCTTGTGTGGCGTGGTTGCTCTCGAATGCGGCAATCGGCTCATCTTCATTCTTGGGTTTGAGAGTGCTGCCACTGCGCAGAGCGTCATGAAACAAGTAATTAGCGCGACATCGAAGTTTGCTCAGGTGAGCCCTCGGCCTCATTTCCCCGAGACTCCCCGTGACTGTGCTGCTAGGCAAAATCCGGCGTGCGAATCGCTCACCCGCTCTTCCCATGGCGCAATCTGCTCTCAGACTCGTCAACCATCCGGCCAGCTTGCGCAGCAAGGCGGGTTCCTTTGCTACTTGCATTCAGAGCTTTCATGGCTCCAGCAACCCAGCGGCAGGGCTATTGAGCCCTTCTTGGCCAGAAACAGGCAAGGCCAATGCTCTGAACTAAGCCAAAAGCCGAGGGAGATTGATCCAACGTAGATGTCACGCCCTGTTGAGTGGGAATGGTCCGTCAATATCCAAGAGCTTTCTTCCGTGATGATTTCGTGACTCCTTCCACCCCACCCACCCTCCCCCTCTACTGCACAGTATGAGCGGCTCGGACAAGTCGAATCGCGCAAGCTTTTCGTCTGGAGGCAGCGGTGGTTCTCGTAACCGACATGAAGTGCCGCCACGGCGCTGGAACAGCTCAGGGACGCTGTGGACATATCCAATCACGACCTTGCGCTCCCTACAGAGCGCTGAATCTGCGCGGAGCACATCGGCCGACACCTTCTTCTTCCCCGACGTGAATTCATTGATGAACGCTGTCGCCAAGTTCACGAGCGGTGTCGAATCCGCAATTGCTTTTTCCGCTCACAGGTTGCACATTGCTGTCGCTGCACTTGCCACAAACGCGCAATGCTTGCCTCGGCAAAAACTACGTAAACAGCCGGACCTACACACCACCCCGCGTTTCATGAACAAAAATATATGCATGTCGCCCACGTTGGTGATTCCCGCCCTCGCCCTCGCCGCTACCGCCGCACTCGCTATTGTGCTACGAAGGCGCCCTGCGTATTTTCTGAATTCCTTGTGCTTTCTTGGAATCGGAGCCCGTCTCAAAGCAACTGCAGCGCAGAGAACTTGAACCTGGTCGGCTTGGCGCGTTGGCAGCGGGAGAGCTGTTGCATTGCTTGGCGCTTTCTCGTTGAACTGCTGCATGCGAACCTACTCATGTTGGGCTTGAACTATTTGTGTCGGAGTGTGGTAACGATCGGCTTCAACCCGGTGGCCGGTGGAGGTCATGAAATGCACATATTCTGTTCGCCGTTAGCTGCTAGCCGCTCTACCCTCTCTTTCTCACCCCACACAAACTCAACCTACTTTTATAAGTGGGGGGCAATGGGGGCCTCGCGCCCCCCTCTCTCCATCGCGGACACCCCCCGGGGTGGGCCCGTACATTCAACCTCAGCCCCTGCCCTCTGGCAGGGGCTGGGCAATCATCATTCTGGCCCAGACCCCTAGTGGGCGCGAGCCGCACTCCCAGGCCCGCATGGGCCAGCTCTCGTACTGACTCCCCCCCCCCCATCCCTGGTCGCCAGGCAGACAGGGGACTCAGGGCGGCACCCAAGGCCAGCGAGGCGAGCGAGGGAGAGGCAGGGGGGGCCAGGGGCTGAGCCCCAGCCTCCACTGCCCCCTGAGCTGCCCCTGCTGGCTGCTGGCCCTCTGGGCGCCCCTGAAGGACCTCTGAGAGCAGGCCGTGGCGCGCCGCATGGCGACGCGCCGCAGGGACCGGGGCGGAAGAGAATGGAACGAGGGAGAGGGAGGGATTTGCACCCCCCCCGATGGAGTGTGGTGAGAAACGAGACCCGTTTGCATTAGCAAACGGGCGGAGGGGGGCGGCTGGCGACAGGAGGGAGATGGGAAGGGAGCGGCTCAAGACGTCTTGGGATACACCTGTGGCAAGTATCTTCGGGGCGCAGTTGCTTATTTCTCGAGAACCGCTCGCGGCGTGAGCTAGTAAGGGCCGTTCTTCTTCTTTGACGAGAGGTTCCTCCGCCCCCCCCCCCCGGTGCTTTTTCCCGGAGAGTCGCCCGACGTAGGTCGGTCCGCCTCAATGGGTTTTCCCTCATTTTAACTTGTGGTGAGTTAGAATGGGAGCCGGGGGCATGCGAGGGGGGAGATTTGGAGGGGTGCATAGGTGTATGTATCTGTGTCAACAGCACGCGCCAAGGTGTACGGGCAGGTGCGCTGAGGGCTGTCGTGTTAGTACCGGGCTAGTGAGAGTAGTGGTACTAATGCTCAGTTAGATTATTATTATCACCCCACACAAACTCACCCACCTGAGAAGGTACACCTGAGGTTTGGTTTTTCTGCTCCCTTGGCCATGAGACTGGCGGAGCGCGAAACACATAGTGTAAAGCGGCCCGGAAACAACTCTGAAGGTGGCACGGGAATCGCCATAGAATACATGTCGGTGACACCCTTAGACCAAAACGAAAAACACAGCCATGGATGCAGCCCTGCGTATACGCCGAAAAAGGAGCACCCAACACAACAATAGATCCAAAAACGGACATGCCAGGGCGGCGGCAAGAAACCGCTGCCCGGAACCCACAAACACATTGCCACATTCCGAACCGGGCCTATGGTAGTGCACCTGGGCCGCACCCCCGAATCAAAGAAAAAGAAAAGAGGGGGGGAAGGTGGACAAGTGGAGCGAAGGGAAGTAAGGGCGTTGTCGGATGGAAGGTAGAAAATACTAGTCTAGCAGTATAGGTGTGGCTGCTAGCGTGTGCAGCCCTGGCACCTTCAGATGTTTTTTTTTCTGCGTGGGCGTGGGGGGCGGAGATTCGAAGGGATACATGCATGTGTGTGTGTGAGAGAGAGGCATCAGCACCAAGCACCAACGAAGGTGTACGGGCAAGTGCGCTGCGGTTTGTCGTGATGGTACGATGGCGTACCGGGTTAGTGGCAGTATTGGTACTAACGCACTCAGATGGGTTTTGTTTGCGCTTACTATTACTACTAGGACTAGCACATCATACATCATAGATAATGTCAACATTGATACTATGTGCTCTCCCCACTCTCTCACTCCAATGACAACTTTAGTAGCGCGAATGAGCTTGAACTACGACGATATATCGTCGGCAGACCCGTCGGTTCGTCGTGTGCAGCCTTGCAGTATCACCCAAGGCCCAAGGGCGGCGGAACTAGAGGCAACATCGGCTTGGCGCATGGCGACAAAGGTCATGGACCCATGTAGGCTTCTCCCTTCCTAGGCCATAGGGGCGTCTCCAGCGCCCACTTCACCCCTCACCATCGTGACATGATCCAAACTCGCAAGCAAGGCGGCGATCGGCGATCCACCCCCCACCCCCCACCCCCCCACCCCAAACCTTCCGAAGCAAGTGACAGAGCGACAGCCTCCTTCATATTGCCTAGCAGATCAACGTTGAGCCTCGCACCATTGAGCCGAGAGCCGTGCGGATTGCGAACAATGTGGAGCCGCACCAGGTGCACGGAGCAACTCTACTCACATGACCCCTGTGATGTCATCCGATGTGGGAGAGCCTCCGCAGGCACGCCGATGTCGTTTCACCCGTAGGACCATTCGCACACGCATATGTGTAGAAGATTAGCCCTCAGCACTCCAGGCGTTCATCCATGGTGCGGAGCCGCCTCGCTTGGACGGGCGCCGCTTCTCCCGCCGGACACATAAACGGAGTCTGCTCTTAAAGAATCACGAGAAGGACACATAAGTAGATTTCAAGCTTAAATGACCGCAAGATTGGAAGATGGATCATCGCGAGCTGGGCAAGCTTGACGAGGCAAAGCTAGATGTCTGCCTGCGCTGATGGACCACAATACTGCCAGCTATCGAACATCTCGGGGTCGAGCTCTAGAGCCGCGACTGTGATGGAGAGAGCCTCGATGAGCCGTGCGCGGATCGCGCCGCGACCACCATTTGTAGGGTGTTCATCAATGCGTGCCCTGCATGCCTTAGTGCAGGCGTGCCGCTGCACCGTTGGGTGGCGGCAAGAAAAGCTGCGGAAGCGCGCGCCAGCTCGGCTTGCGTAAGCACGGCGAGTCCGTGTGTATCACTGGCCGGCAGTCCTGCTGGCTAGGGGCCTTGGCATGGGGCTCGGGTCAAGTCGCACGCAGCTGTCGCCTATTCGGACTTCTTCGTTGCTCCGTTCTGAGTCGCTCCATCCTGACCTTCGCCGTCTGTGCCCGGCATGGATGCCGTTGAGGGTGTCCTAGAGATGCGGCCGTCGAGGTTGGCGCTACTCCTATTGCGCGGCGCAGGAGCCTCCATCATCTGCCGCGTGGCCGCTGCACGCGCTGCGGCATCGCCCTCGAACTGCTTGCGATACGCTGTGCTGAAGACCTCTATGTAGTAGTTGCTGCCGTTCCAGACGCAAACAATGTAGATGCAGATGAGATAAGTAAGATGCAGGTAGAATGAAGACCACAGGTAGGCAACTGGGAGCAGCGCGAGGACGGTGTACACCGACTGGACGGCTATGAAGATGAACTTCGTCTTCCAGCACTCCGAGTCAAACATCTCACCCGGCTTCATCACCCCAATGATGTTAAGCAGCCGGTGGACGGACCTTGTGAGCCCAGTGTAGGGTGGGGTCGTGAGCCATCGGATAGACGTCATCAGGCCCGGGTCCTTCAAACGGCGCCACAGAACAATTTCTGTGATAAAGACGTAGAAGAGCTGCCAGCTCCAGTACGTCAGCATGCCCAACCGCAGCGTGTCGACCACGCCAAGCTTCTGTGGTAGCTCAAGGCCAGGCGGTGGGTACCAGCGCGTGCAGAAGAGCAAGAGCGCTGGGAGGGCGTGAACAAAGATTGAGGTGATCTTGTCAAGCGAGTGGAAAACGAGTGAGTTACGCCACGCCGGGATGGCCATCGCGAGCGGCCCTGTTGCGTGCGCAAAGTTGGCGATGATGAGCGGTGTCCATTGTGAGTAGGCGAGCACTTGAAAGATGCATGAGACGTTGACCATGTAGCAAAAGTCGATGAGGAAGTAGTGCCATCGTAGGCGCGAGTAGAGCCACAACCGAAGGACGAGCAGTGGCAGGATGAAGGCGATATACCAGCGCGCAAAGTGGCGAGGCTGCACCAGGATCGCAAATTCGATCGCAGATACACCAAGAACTCCGCCGAGGAAGGATACCTTGTCACGGAGCCGTATGGCGGGTGGCTCCTCGAGCTTGCGCCGTATGTGGTCACGCACCTTGCGCTCCTCATCGCCAGTAATTTGCTGACGCACCTGAATGAGGGTCAAGGGTGTGCATGGATGCAGCCTCTCGGACACCAGAGCTGCTACACGAGCCATGAGAACGTGACTCAAAGGGTAGGTGATATGCAGGGCGTGTTGGGTGCATGCAAGTATTAAAAGTATTCCGGAAGGGCTGTGGAAGCCCGCCCTCCTCCGCGCGGGAATCCTCCTTCCCCACTACTCGACGAGCAAGAGGCCGAGGCGTAGGGTGAAGGGGCTAGGATATGCCTCTCCCACTTACGGAAAGCCTCGGCCTGCCTCTTGACTAGCACGGGGACGCACAGAGAGCAGCAAGGGACGTGCGGACGTGAAGGGTTTCGACGGTGGGGGGAAAGTGAGGGGAGAACGAGGGACGCCTCACCCGCTTGCGGAAAGCTTCCTCCTGCCTCTTGACGAGCGAGGGGAGGCGCGGAGAGCGGCGAAGCACCAGCTCTCGCAGTGCCTCGCGCCGAGCCTTGAGAGAGCGTTGCAGCGCCCGATCGGCAGACTCACGCGCCACCATGACGACTGCCGCCCACCCTGCTTCCTATCTTCCCTCCCCCTTCCCCCCCTCGCCCTTTCTTCCTCCCTCTCTTCCCTCCCTTCCCCCCAACCCCCCCTTCTCCCTCCCTCCCTCCCTCTCTCTCGCTCGCTCTCTCTCTCTCTCTCTCTCTCTCTCTCTCTCTCTCTCTCTCTCTCTCTCTCTCTCTCTCTCTCTCTCTCTCTCTCTCTCTCTCTCTCTCTCTCTCTCTCTCTCTCTCTCTCTCTCTCTCTCTCTCTCTCTCTCTCTCTCTCTCTCTCTCTCTCTCTCTCTCTCGCTCGCTCGCTCTGGCTCTCTCTCTCTCTCTCTCTCTCTCTCTCTCTCTCTCTCTCTCTCTCTCCCTCTCTCTCTCTCTCTCTCTCTCTCTCTCTCTCTCTCTCTCTCTCTCTCTCTCTCTGTGAATGTGTGTGTGTGTGTGTGTGAGTATGTGTGTGTTCTCTATCTACCTTTTCTGCTACTCTTCTTCCCAAAGGGCCCCTTTTCAGTTCCTCTGCTCCCCCTATATTCTCTCCTCGTGTACGATTCTTACTCGACCACTCTTTCCATCTCTTTAGATGAAGACACCTTCTAAACTAACAGAAACAGAGAGTGAATCTAAAGCGGGTTGTTCCTCGCCACTCCTTACTTTTCTCGTTGTTGGTGTGTTCCTATCCCGATGTTTCAGGATTCCATCACATCAACATTCAGCTTCCCAAAAATCTGTACTCCAGGCGATTCTGAAAAAGAATGATGCAGGTGAAGGCAGAGAATGGGTGAGCGAGAACAGAGACGGAGAGGGGGGGGGGGGGGGGAGAGAGAGAGAGAGAGAGAGAGAGAGAGAGAGAGAGAGAGAGGGAGAGAGAGAGAGAGAGAGGGAGAGAGGGAGAGAGAGAGAGAGAGAGGGAGAGAGGGAGAGAGAGGGAGAGAGGGAGAGAGAGGAGAGAGAGGGAGAGAGGAGAGAGAGGGAGAGAGGGAGAGAGAGAGAGAGAGAGGGAGAGAGGGAGAGAGAGGGAGAGAGGGAGAGAGAGAGAGAGAGGGAGAGAGGGAGAGAGAGGGAGAGAGGGAGAGAGAGAGAGAGAGAGGGAGAGAGGGAGAGAGAGGGAGAGAGGGAGAGAGAGAGAGAGAAGAGACGGGGTGGGAGGGGGCAGCGGGGGCGGGGGGGCGGGGGGGAGAGGGGGCGGAGGAAGACGATGGGGGCAGAGGCGGGAGGGGTCCGGATGGTCGAGGCGGACGGACCCCTCCCTCCCACTTAGGACTTAGTGAGTAGGTCGGTCACCCACTCCTCAAAAACAAATCTGACGAGTCTCGGCCTACCTACCTACTACTAGCCTAGCTGGGAAACACGTGTTTACCGTGTTTCTACGAAAGCCAAACACAGCCGTGTTTTGCCGTGTTTCAAACCCCCTCCTGTTTGGCCGCCGTGTTTGTAGCAGCTGGCCAGTGGCTAGCGGCGTGCGCGCGCAGCACTGCCGCGCCGCTCCACACGACAACCCTAGATGGGAAATACGTATTTACCGTATTTGGCCAGAGACCAAATACATATGTATTTGGCTGTATTTGAAGCGTGTCCTGGGTGGAAGGCCTCGAATGTATTTGAAATGTATTTGGCCGGAGGCCAAATACATATGTATTTGGCTGTATTTGCAGGCCCCTGCAACGTATTTCCCATCTAGGACGACAACCAATGCACCGCCACAGCGTGTGGTTGGGGTCTTCCTCGCCGAGGCCGAGGATGATGACGGACCCCCAAACCAAACTGCGTTGGTGCGCCTCGCGACAATGGATCGCTTGCGCACTCACTGAAGGACGGGCTGACTCAGGCCGGTGGCGCGGGCGGGGAGCACGCCAACGGTGGTCATGCTTCCCGGCCTGCCAAGCGCCACGCGCGGCGGGCAGGGCCTCTTCGTCACATCATGCCTCGTCGTCGTCTTGCAGGACGGCCGCCCGCTGGCCTCGCGCTCCGTTGAGGAGCACGGCCCACTGCAGGGGCGCAACGGCCGTGGGTGCCCTCTCCTGCCGCGGGGTGTCGGTGTCTCGGCAGGGTCTGCCTCGTCTGCTCGTCTGTCGCCTCGTCGTTGCACGCGCGCGCGCGCCAGGAACGGTCGAGGTTGGGGTTGAACATGGGTGTGAGGGAGGAGAGAGGGGGGGGTTGCGCACGGTCACAAGGGAGCGTAGCGCGGGGCCGCGCGGGGGGGGAGCGGAGCAGCGAAGCCGAGTGCGGGGCATGTTGACAATCTACAAAGTACTATACTGAGAGAGAGTTACAGTTATAGATAGTAGGTAGAGGTAGAAGCCCCCCGCTCCCCCGCTGTGTTTAGGACTGTGTTTGGCTGTGTTTCTACGAAACCCAAACACAGACCGTGTTTCCTGTGTTTGGAGAAGCCCCGGCTGTGTTTCCCAGCTAGGACTACTAGGGCGGTCAAACACGGCTTTTTAAGTACTAATATGGGAGGGGGTCGACATTTTTGACCGTGAGCGGAAAGCCCCGGCGAAAGTGGCTCGGAGGGTCTCCCCGCCTTTTGAGAATCCTCGTCCGAAAAGACGGTGCGAAGTCCCGTCGACCCCCCCCTCCCCTTGCACACGCTCTGGCGGCTCACACGAGCCGAACTGGACGTCGCTCCCACTGAGAGATGTGTTTCTTTCACTTAAAAGGTGCCTAGATGACGGGTCCGAGGTTACCACTACCTCAGATGGGAACGAAGGGGACGGAAGGAAAGCGGCGAGAGGCACGGCGGAGGTAGGGGACGGGCTCATGACGGGCTCACCCGCCTCCAGAGGAGGCAAGGAGGCAAGGAGGCGGGCTTGGGAGAGGCAGGGCGAGGCGATGAAGCGGACATAGCGCATAGCGAGGACGAGAGCGGGGCAAGGGCGAGTGCGCGAGGGTTGTTGAGAGATGTGTTGTAGAGTGAGTGTTGCTAACGAAAAAAAAAACTTCTTAATATTCTCGCCGCGCGCGCGACCTCGCACCCTTACTGTGCACTGTGCAGCCACGTCCGCTCCCTTCCCCCCCCTCCACCTGCCTTGCGGCCCGTCCCTCGTGCGCTACCTAGGGGCTGGGTGTGTGGGGTTTCCTGCAGCTGACGGCGTGTTCCGATCCCCGATAGGTTGTCCTCCTCTTCCTCCTGCGCCATCGGGCTATCGGTTGTTATTATAATGTGTCGTGTGTCAGTGAGGTAGACGGTTGGTTCACGGTGTGGCCGAGGATGAGGGTCTGGTAGGCAGGAGGGCCGCGGGTTGGGTTTGTGCGCTGTTATGCGAGTCTCTCCGCTATGCGGAGCGCTTGCGCTACCGCGGATAGGTTTGTGCCCAGCGATAGTGTGTCTTTGTCGTTGATTGTGAAAACGGGGGCGCATAGTTCACGCGGGGACTTGAGTTTAGGTTTCCTCCCTTGGGAGGCCTTGTTTGTGCGTGCGGTCGAGGGCCTGTCTGGGGGCACGAGGCCTCTGGCGAGGATCGTGAATCTGCTGAGAGTCTTTTCGATTACCGGTACTTGGTGAAAGGTGTAGTTGTCAAATTCTACTCTGTAAAAGTCGCCTATTATGTACCTCCATGCTATGAGGTAAAGAGCTTTGAGGCTATCGGGCGTCGTTGTGTTCGGGTATGCGAATAGTCTGTCTTTGATTTTCTGGACTGTTGATCTTTTTTTCTCGGGCGTGTAGCCCGTCACAGCTTCGATGGTTTGGAAGATTTGCTGCGTGGATGGGCATCTGGCGAGGTGAGTCGAGTTTTCGCGGTGTTTCCCGCACAGTGCCTAGTGCTAGTGCGCAGTGCGCGGCGGCCTCGGGGTCATGGGTTCGAAAGCCTCGGGAGCCGCTGGCGGATCCCGAGGCGCCCAGACCTTTTTTTAATATTCCAACTATCTAGATAATACTAATAATACTGATAATAGGTTTGGCAGAAGCACTATTTGTATCTATCTAGATAGCCGAAGGGCACTATCTATATCTATCTAGATAGCAAAAAACGCCCAAACCTAATATCTAGATAGCTCCAAATGAAACCTATATTCACAGTCTTACTGGAAAGCTAGCTTAAAATCCCACCGAACGACACACTTCACACCTCCCACGACCCATCACCAAAGGCCTAGGCCTAGTGCACAACACAGCCCCAAACCCCAAACCAGGCACTCAACGCGACAACAGCCGCAGGAATCCCAAAAGAAGCCGACCGCCCGATGGCGCGAGGGAAGGCCGAGGAGTCAACCATCGGGGATCGGTGCAAGCCGCCTGCCACTGGAAACCCCGAACACTGAGCCCCTAAGTAGAGCACGAGGGGACGAGCCGCAAGGCGAGTGAGAGGGAGAGATAAGGGGTGCGGGCGCGGCCGTCAATAGAAGGTAGCAGAGTCGCGCGCGCGGTGAGAATATTAAGAAGTTTTTTTTTTCGTTCGGCCCTTTCGTGCGTCAACCTCTGCCAGCGCTACCTGAGCCCGTACGAACAAGCCCGTGCTAGCCAACAACAGACGTCGGTCGCGGTCGCCGCCGTGACGCCGCCGGCGACTACTTCCAAGTCCACCAAGACCGCCAAGGTTGCTAAGGCTGCCTCTAACCTCGCGGACACCACGGCTTCGATGGTCGCCGCCGTCCAAGCGGCGGTGGCCGAGGCATTAAAATCGCAAAACAACAACTCGAACCGCAAGGCAACCGGCGCTGACAATCGTCGGGCTCCGCCTCCGCCTACGAATTACTCCGCATCGTCTCCGTTACCGGACGAGCAGACGGGCGGGCTGAGACAGGGGCCCACCACAGAGGCTTTCCCTATGGGGGTTGGGGCCCTGAGGCCCCTGTTACTTGCGATTTTGTCCACTGATGCTATGCTGTTGTGTGTCTTGTGCTTCCATGGCTGGGATGGTGGTCTGTGCGCTATCTCGGGCGTGTCTCGCGCTGTGGTTCGCGTGTACCTGGGTAGGGGGGTGTTCTCTGCAAGAGGGTGGTGCGGCTGCGTGGCGTTTGTCATGACCTGATCACCCGCCGCGGCGGGGTGGATGGGGGCAGAGAAGAGGGGGATGACGCGCGCTCCATGACCCTATGACCCTCTCGTTTTAACGATGGGTTTGTCTCGATGTCTAGTATTGTTCACGAGCGAAATGCTCGAAGCGCACGGTTGGCTTTGGGACTCTGCCTAAGACCCTGCCTTCCGAATGACAACGAAGTCATGTGCGAAGTGCGCACCCATAAGTGAGGCCCACTCTCGGCGTTGCATGCGGATGGTTGCAGCAAGGAGCTCGAGGAAACACCCAGCCAAACACAAGCGGCAGAGAGACCAAGGGAGGAATTGAAAGCGATTTTGCCTCCACCTGGTGTTAGCACAGCGATGGGTTTTCAAGAAGAAGTGCTGGCCGCCTTGACAACGAATGGCTAGCGCAAAAGCACGTGCCATTTGGGCACCACACGACAATCACCGGCAAAGCCAGTGTATGGGACTCCAAATGAGCGGCAATGATGAGCGCCATGGTCGACACGATGACCCTATTTTTGCGCTTGAATCGTATCATCAGTCCTCGCCTCGGTGCCTCCGAAGCGGCTGCTGCCCACGCCTACGTGGAGCACACCTAGCACATCGAATGCCGCCTCGAGCCCGTGGTCATCCACGTATTCCTTGACCGCCCACCCTGTGGGCAGCGCAGTGGACGACTGAGCCGGGCGTCGTCGGCGGCAGAGAACTGACGACATTCTTTCCCGGCACGGCCTTCCTGCACGATCGACATCGACGAGCTCAGTCCTCAAACGCTGCAGGAATGATCCTATCGCATCGTCACCTCCTGAGAGGTAGATATAGATGTTTGTGAGCCGGTTGCCCGTTGGGCTCGCAGGCACGAGACACCGAGCGCCTAGACCGAGCGAGGAGGCCCACTTGGAGAGTAGCCGCTGGTATGCGGCCGGCGCGTTCATGTGATCAATCTTAATTACCGCCTCGTGCAACGTCTCGTCTCCCACCTTGGACGGACCACCAGTGGCCGCCTGCTGCGCCGCATCCGCCGCTGCGGCTGCCTCGGCCAGCAGCGTTTCAAGCTGCTGCACCAGCTCCGTGAGCACCTCAGCACCACCATCTTCGACGCAGCTGGCGCGTGCAGTGGTGTCGAGCGCCTCCTTCATCCTACTAAGCGCCGCCGCCCCCGCCCACGGACAGGAGAGGCTGAGCTCAGGCGGCGCGAGCGGATAGAGTGCTGGCAGTCGAACGCTCAGTACTGCCAGGTGAGAGGCGTCGTCGGAGGTGTTCAGGCGGATGGAGCAGGCGAGGGGCGCACGCTCTTCGCCCTCCACGATGCTCACGCTTTCGCCGAAAATCGCGCTCAGTGCAGCTAGCTCATCTTGCTGCCGCTCGCGGCACTCGTCGACGGACATCGCGAACGCGCGCCCTCGGAGCTCCCGCTTGTGCCTCGAATCTACCTCTGTACTCTAGTAGAGTACTAGTGTGTACATACAGACTACCTTCTCTCTGTTTCTACTTGCTTGTCATTTATGCTAAAGCACGTAGGTATCACATATTCGTGGCAGGTAGACTTTAGAGCACCTTGACCGCACGGGTGAAATACGGGCGCCGGAGCCTGCTGTGCTACGGAGCAAATACACATAAACGTCGCGGCCTGCGGCATGCCGCATGCGAGAAGGTGAAGGTGCAAAATTAACTTGAAACTTGAGGTCAAGTTGCAATAAGTTGAAGTTGCTCGTTTTTATCCAGTTGTCATCTTCCAGTGAGTATACTGGCATGCTGACCTACTTACCATAGATACTTTTTTTCCTTGGCTAGGGTAGTAAACATTCATGGTCATGTTGTCCAAATTACAATTGTATACGTAAATAGACAAAAGCAGAGGGGTGTGTGTGACAATGACAATAAAAAAAGGGAACCTCGAGTTGCTTTTCGCCGAAGATCGGGTGGTACGCGTGCCACTTCGTAGAAGTGGAAGGGAGGGGAGTACGTGGGGAGAGTGTCCAAGTTAGGGGTTAATGTAGGGCGGTCAAACAGGGTTTTTATTAGGGGTAGCGAAAATGGCCATCTCACGGTTGAGAAAATTTGAGGATTTTCTTCGGTAGAAAGTTCCCTATACACCCAACAAACACATATCCGGGGCCCATTAGGACCAATACCCCCCCCTTGGGTCCTCACAACAAAACGTAACCAAAAACCAACAAAAGGTCGCAAATGGCCGAGGCCGAGAAGCTCAACTTCAAATCGAGACCGGGCACGGTGCGTGCCCGTTTTCGACGATCCACCCGGATGAGGAGGCCCGCCAGACACCAAATACACAGAGGCCACCCGCACAGTCACGCCAATCGGGCGAACCGCGCGCCGAAATCTCGTCGAAATCAGCCAGCCGTGGAGCCCATTGGACGTCCGACGCCTCCGAGGGAGGCCCGGAGAGCCCAACTTCGAACTGATCCCGGGCGCGCCGCGCGCCCGTTTTCGACAATCCATCCAGATGAGTGACCCCGCCAGACACCAAATACACAGGGGGCACCGGCACAGTCACGCCAATCGGGCGAACCGCGCGCCGAAATCTCGTCGAAATCAGCCAGCCGTGGAGCCCATTGGACGTCCGACGCCTCCGAGGGAGGCCCGGAGAGCCCAACTTCGAACTGATCCCGGGCGCGCCGCGCGCCCGTTTTCGACAATCCATCCAGATGAGTGACCCCGCCAGACACCAAATACACAGGGGGCACCGGCACAGTCACGCCAATCGGGCGAACCGCGCGCCGAAATCCCGTCGAAATCAGCCAGCCGTGGAGCCCATTGGACGTCCGACGCCTCCGAGGGAGGCCCGGAGAGCCCAACTTCGAACTGATCCCGGGCGCGCCGCGCGCCCGTTTTCGACAATCCATCCCGATGAGTGACCCCGCCGGACACCAAATACACAGGGGCCACCCGCACAGTCACGCCAATCGGGCGAACCGCGCGCCGAAATCTCGTCGAAATCAGCCAGCCGTGGAGCCCAATGGACGTCCGACGCCTCCGAGGGATGCCCGGAGAGCCCAACTTCGAACTGATCCCGGGCGGCGGATCGCACCATTTCTTGGCGAAGATTTTCGTCGCGTCAGGTAGCCCCCCCGGAGGTCTTTTATTGGGCATCGCGCCACGGTCAAAAAATGCAGCCCGGCCCTTACTAATGGTTAAAAAGCCCTTGTTTGACCGCCCTAGTTAATGAAAATTATATACCTAAATATAGCCGGGAAGTGTGTGACAAAAAAAGGGAATCTCGGGTTGCACCTTCTTGCCATCTCGTTCGGAGCTCAAAGCTCAAAGCAGATCGCTCGGAGAGTGGCCCAGCTCATCGGAATGTGCGGAGGCCTACCTCCCCCCCCCTTCGACCGTCGACCCCCCGTACAAGGGCTTGCGGAGACTCGAGACTCGGAGACTCGCTGGTAATGACTACTAGCACGCTTCTGCGCGAACAAGATCAATAAGATCGACGACCGTCAAGATGCAAGCTCCCACAAGATGCAAGATGAACAAAACACAAAACTCACATTACATTGGCGATGGCCAGCTCGCGCTTGCTGCGAGGGTCTTCTTGAGTTTTGGGCTCACGAACACTCCGACGAAGGTTCGACGCAGCTCACACGCCTGATTTGTACGTATTCAATCTCAACGGCCGACACGCCCCAGGGATGGAGATTTCCGTCAAGAGTGGTGCTGAGCTCACGGGACGAAATCAATCTCGCGCTCTCGACGTCTAACGGTTGGAGGAGGAAACCTCGAGTGCAAAGCCCCACGCGGTGACTATGTCTCCCCTTTCCCTCCGTGATCCGTCACAGCGCATAAGAAGAAGTCGGCGCTTCTCTCCCCTCTCTCCCACCATCAGCATTTGAGCGCAGCCCACTCTCACCTCTAGCCTTCCAACAAGATGGTGAGTCTGCTCCTCGTCTCCCTGGTGGCCGCGCTCGGTTTGGAATGGTACAGTGCACCGGCCCTACCCAGCGCGCTGCAACGCGCGGCATCGGTCGTCCACAACTCGAAGATCTACGGTGCGCAAGCGGCAGGCCCGGAGCAGGTCTCTGCTCATCCACACGTGCCATGCGCTGCGCTGCAAAGAAGGCCTGTGCTCGGCTTGGCCGTGCACCCACTCACGCACAGGGCTT
Source organism: Isochrysis galbana (assembly GCA_018136815.1). Taxonomy (NCBI): domain Eukaryota; phylum Haptophyta; order Isochrysidales; family Isochrysidaceae; genus Isochrysis; species Isochrysis galbana. Next base: position 4,676,181 of record CM030932.1, read on the forward strand.
GACACCTGGTCGGTTTGCTCACTCCATTCAAACAATGTCTCGGGATCGCCCGAGCGGCGTCGCACTAGCCAGCTCAAGCTCAAGCTACCAGCTACCAAATGTCTGCTTGCTCCTGTCTCACAGTCATCGGTGGTTGGAACGGAACCGATGCCTTGTCCTCTGTATACGATTTTGACGGCACAACGTGGACAACCTCACCGTCGTTACCCTCAGAACGGCGAGATGGAGAGGCAGCACTTCTCGGCTCGACAGTCTACTGTGCGCACTCTTCCTTAGCCAGTCTCCCCTACCCATTCATTCGATCAAACACCTTGCGCCTCTAGGGCTGGCTCTATTGGTGCTCCGGCTGCGTGTTCGCCTCGGGCACAGTCAGCAGCCCTAGACGCCAGCGACGCCCAGCTGAATAGGCGCCCCACTCTCACTTTGCGCGTCCTCATCTCGCCTTGTTTGCAGTTATGGGCGGCGGCACCTCAACTGTTGTTCCCAAGGCTGACGTTTGGTCATGGGACTTCAGCGCTGGCTCCTGGACTGCTGAGGCTTCTCTGCCTGTTGCACGAATGATGCATCGCGCGGCGGCGCTTAATGGTTCGATATATGGTGTGAGAGCCGTCTGTCCCTGCCTCCACTCCATCTTCACCCGCCCGCGCGCAAAGCCCGTGTCCGGTCAAGTATATTCCCAGGATTGGCCCAACCAAGCGAGCCGTCCGGGAGGCTGCGCGGCATCATCACTTGGGGTAAACAACTCACTTCTTTCTTCCGCCTCCCTATGTTTGTGACTCGTAGTCGTGGGAGGAATCGGTGCCGGTTCTACTATTCTTGCATCTGTCGACAAATTCGATGGCGCCTCCTGGACCGGGGTTGCACCCTTGGGGTACAACCGTCACTCCTTCGCAATGACAGTGTTTGCCTCAAAGCTGCTCGGTGTGGATTATGTGCCCCGCTCCGCGAGCCACCCAGCATACGCCCGAAATCTTTAAAATAACAGAGCGGAAATACCGAGTCAGCTGCCAAAAACTGACCATCGTCGTCGGATGTTGCTCTTACCACGGCACTCTCCTCAGTTGCGAGTGGTTCGAAGTCGGTGAGCATGAGCGCGGTAGATCAGATTGAAACGTACGACTCAGCTAGCGATACATGGACGACTGCGGGGAGCTCACAATCGCTACGAGGCCACGGAGCACGACTGATTGTCTATGATAGCTCATTGGTCGGTGCGTTGGCTGGAGCGGGTTCTGCCCTGCCGAGAGTGGGCCCATCAGCATTCGTTCTCAACCTTCCAATATGCCGTGATAGCGAGCGTTGTGCGCCCAGTTACACTCGTCTCTCATCAGATCGAAAGGAAGCCGGCCCGCACATCGAAATGGATGGGACGCTGCAGAATACGCCACTTCGAAGCCCCTGGATACTTTGCTTCCTACTCACCCTCATATGTGCCGGTTTCACACTCAGGCGTCGGAATTGTTTTCCAACCCGACCAAACCTTACCCATGAACGTCGTCGTCGAATCCTCCGACGGCCTTTACTATATGAAGAGCAATGACAGCCCGCGGCCGACCCTCGCGCCCCCTTACCCCGTTGGGATTGCATTTGCTACTTTAGGCATATTGAATTCCGAGCTCTATGGTAAGAATCTTGCCCAGCGCCGATGCAGATTGTCCATGCCAGCACGCACAACCATCCAGCGGCCTGCATGTAGGGGACGAGAGCTCACCACTGCTGTCCCTTGTCTGTGATCTCAGTGGTAGGCGGAGCTTCCGATGATTGTGTCACTTGTTCGACGAACAAGGTCTACTCTCTCGCGCCGTCTAGCCCCTCCCCCCCTCCGCCATCACCACCTCCTCCAAGCCCACCGCCCTCGCCACCGCCCCCCTCGCCACCGCCCACGCCGCCTCCGCCATCGGCACCGCCACGCCCCCCCCCACCCTCGCCGCCGCCGCCCTCCCCTCCCCCACCTTCACCGCCACCACCCTCGCCGCCGCCGCCCTCGCCGCCACCACCCTCGCCGCCGCCGCCCTCGCCGCCGCCGCCCTCGCCGCCGCCGCCCTCGCCGCCGCCGCCCTCGCCGCCGCCGCCCTCCCCTCCCCCACCTTCACCGCCACCACCCTCGCCGCCGCCGCCCTCGCCACCGCCGCCCTCGCCTCCACCCCCCTCGCCGCCGCCGCCCTCGCCGCCGCCGCCCTCGCCGCCGCCGCCCTCGCCGCCGCCGCCCTCCCCTCCCCCACCTTCACCGCCACCACCCTCGCCGCCGCCGCCCTCGCCACCGCCGCCCTCGCCTCCACCCCCCTCGCCGCCACCACCCTCGCCGCCGCCGCCCTCGCCGCCACCACCCTCGCCGCCGCCCTCGCCGCCACCGATTCTTCCCATAATCATATTCTGGACGGGCGCGGTGTGGCTTAGCATCTGGCTTGCTAGAACCTTTGACATCGGTGGCGGCATGGAAGAACTTCTCTGCCGAACTGGATTTTATTCTTTCTGCCCGCCCGAGCCGTCGTCGCCGGCGTACTTGTCACCGCCACCGCACTCTCCGCCACCGCACTCTCCGCCACCGCACTCTCCTCCTCCACCGCGCTCATTGGATTGCGAGGAGCTCGGCTTCATCCGCGAACGCACCCGCCGGTCGGGCCATATCAACAATCAGTGGTGCTACAACGCAAACATCGATAGGACAACAAAGTTCGACGCCACCAATGAGGCTATGTGCTTGTCCTTTTACCTTGATCCTGTGAAGCAACCTGCCGACGCCGATGCGTATCCCTATGACTGCTCGCGCGGGTGTGCCGCGTGTGTGTACATCTTTGACTCGACACGGGGCTCGTGGGGTTGCACAGCTGCACCCCCCATGACCACGTGCCCATGAAGATGGTCAAAAAAGCGCCGGGATGCACCTTCTCAGTGGCTCTCAAGGCTCTCACGCGTGCGCCTGTTGCGGGTGAAAGCCGCTCTTACGAACCTTGCAGGATCGCAGGATCTGGCCTTTTAGATTCAAGCCTTATATCATCATAGATTCTGGTGATCTCCGGATTATGTACCCTCATGAGGGCTCATTCTATGGAATTGAACCTAGAACATAGTGAGAAGTGGGGGCGGGGGCAGGCGAGCTACTCACGAGAAATTTTATTTTCATGATTACGTAAAAGATCAGAACTACTTGATGTAGGGATGGCGATGGCGGCCGGCCGCTGTTTGCTGTTTGATTGCCTGCCTACCAAAGGACAGCACGGCCGCCACAGCCATTTCTGGCCATGCTCACAGGTGGGAAAGTTGCCCCTAACACCCGCATGCGCACCTACGTGGGACCTCTCAGGTCGCGTTCCGTCGAAAGAGGACCACGCCTTACGCGTTCTTCGTTGCGATGGATTCACGAACGCTCCGGCTCGTGCTGCCCCATGGCCCCCCCATCCCACTCGCTCACGCTCCTACCTCTCCCACGCTCGCCTCGCTGGCCATTGGAGCCTCCCTGCGGCCTCTATATGCCTGGCGACGAGGGAAGGGGCGGGAGTCAGCTCGAGGGCAGGCCCATCTCGGGCGTGGGAGTGCGGCTCACGACTCGCGCCCACTGGGGGTCTGGTTCAGATTGTTGAATGCCCAGCCCCTGCCAAAAGGTAGGGAGGGGCTGAGGTTGATTGTACGGGGCCACCCCGGGGGATGTCCGGGATGGAGAGAGGGGGGTGCGAGGCCCCCATTGACCCCCACTTATAAAAGTAGGTTGCGGTGAGAATATTGAAAGATTTAATTCTGTCCCCTCAACCAGGGGCATATTGGGTTTTGGGTAACAGGTAAAAGAAAAAACGGTCGAATGCGAATGCGGTGGCGCGAAACACCGGTGAGACCGCCGACGGGTCACCCGTGACCATTTTGTCCGAGCCCCAGCGAAAGCTGTGAGCTGACCTCCGACGCACTCTTTCTGGTCGCTGGAGCGCGGCGAAGGTCGGCCTGTCCCAGCGGGTCGGTCGCCATCGCTCCGCTCCCACTTCGGATTTCGGATTGCGCAGGGGGAGAGGCGGGGGAAACTTTTCCCCCGTCCCGCGGAAAAAATATTTCGACTCCACGATGCAGCAAATTTTTTTCCAAACCCAGGCTCCCTCACCTTTACTAGTGTGAGCGCGCGTGACTGAGGGGGGGGAAGGCGGGGTGGGGGGGCAATCGCACCATTTCTCGGCGAAGATTTTCGTGGCGGCAGGTGGCCCCCTGGAAGCGGCAGGTGGCCCCCTGGAATTTTTTTATTGTCAGCACCCTTGGCGGAACAGCCCGGGAGGGTAGGGGCTGCATTCCGTAGACCCATCAACACGACCACGCGTGACGCCCGCAGTATACGGCGCCAAACACGCACGTGCACCCATGCACCCGCCCACACGCCTTGGAATGTACACACACCTTCATCCAACACGGTGGCGATGCACCTCGATTCGCAAACATCACGGCGCGTCGTACGCCGTACAAAACCACAGAAAACAGTGGTCACTCTATTGATCTAGCACTGGCTCTACTTGAATCGGTCCTCTAAGCGCCGCTTTTCGCGCATCGCCCGGCGAGACTCGCGGTACTCAGCAATAAGCTTTGGCATCTCCTTCATCTTCTGATCAATCGTCGCCAAACGGATGGGGCGGTCGCGCTCACGCCTGCACCGAGAGGGCGAGAGAACGCTCGGTGAGTGTGAAAGTTTTGGGGCGCTGACACAGAGCGCGCGATCGGAAATGTGCGTGGCAGGGAGGGGGAATTGGAGCTGGCCTATGTGGATGGCAGGAGTGCTGTGCTCCGCTCCCTCGCTTGCGCGATGGGGACGGCTGCGCGCACTTGTGCCCTTTGAACTTGGGCGGGTCGGTCATCACGGTCGGCTCGAGCCGTATTTCCCCCAGCCGGATCGCTTCCTTGATCCGCTGCGCCTGCTTGCGGCGCGAGAGCCTGGGCGACATGACCTTGCCGCCTTCCTCCCACGGCTCACGCTGGAAGTCTTGGCGTGGCTGGCCCTCCACCCACTTGCGGACGGCGGCCGACTTCCAGAAGGACATGGAGGCGGCCGGCGCCGCGCCCGGCACGCGCAACCAGCCGCTGCCCCACACGCGCGCACCCAGCCCGCCTGTGAGTCCGCCCCACGCGCGCGAGAGGAGCGCCGCCATGTGGAGGCGCGCGCGGCCCGCCTTTCTAATTTCTACGCGAGCGCGGTGGGGAAATCTAATAATATGAAGCGCTCTCAGCAAAAGAGGGGTTTTGAGAAGGTTTCACTCGGGTTTCACTCGGGTTTCACTCCGGGGTTTCAATTGCTCTACTACCGATTAAACAACTAAGTTTATACTTGGTTCGCCCATGGGGGGGCACGAGCCCCCCTCTCTCTCCACTCCTCCCCTGCCGTGGGGGAGGAACCATGTCGAACACGCGATGACTACAGGCTCATAGGCAGAGGGCCGTTCGATCGAGCCGGCAGCTGACGCGGTCGTGGAAGGTTCGTTGATTGTTGCTGACGGGAAGATGTCTGACAGATTGTAGTAGGAGTCGGGTCTGAGAGTGTCTGCCATCGAGCGCTACGAGCGAGGAGGTAGACTTACGGTCGGAGGATTGCAACGCGTGGCGTTGGCGAGTAGGGACGAGGCTAGCTAGCGAGCTAGTGGAAGAGAGAGAGAATGAGAATGAGAGCTTCTTAGGTCCGAGGTAGACACGGGAGACTACAGCGCATGGACACAAAAAGTCTAAGGGCACAGAACCACACAAACTAAACCAAACGGAGCGAAAACTAACCACTCCTGGACGGACGGCCAGGCATCGGCACCAGGGCAATTCAGCAACGCGCAGACATGCGACAGAGGGGTCGGCACAACGAGGGCAGACCTCGCTGGGGAGCTACGACCGATGGACGAGAGAAGACGGAAGACAGTCATGGAACCTTTGATGACATCGAGAGAAAGTTAGAGAAGAGGCGGTATACCGATCGACGAGACCTTGAGGCTTAAAATAACCCACAGGTTAGAAGTAAAAGCCTGTCATCGTATGAAATACGACAAACCACCCATCCTCCTGGCATGCCTGATGGCTTGCCAGGAGGCCACTGCCACTGCCCTGCTGACCCATCCCTCTCCCCACAGGCACGCCTGGTTCGCTCGTCCTGGCCCCTCGTGGCCAGCCCATCGCTCCAACCTCCAACCCCCCCCTCCCCCCCTGGTCGACAGGCAAACAGGTGCAGCGTGGGGGCCCCAGAGGCTCAGGAGCGCCAGCGAGGGAGAGGCAGGGGAGGCCAGGGCCCAGCCCCAGCCTCCTCTGCCCCCGGAGCTGGCCTCCAGGAGCCTCCAGGGGTCGCCAGGGGCAGTTGGAGGCCTGCCGCAGGCGCGCCATCGCGCGTGCCGCAGGAGAGGGGAGAGAGAGCGCGGAGAAGGGGGTGGGCGGAGCGAGAGCTCCGCTCACCGAAAAATAGGTAAGTCCCGCGCCTGTTTCCTGTTTACAGGATAAGTCGGGGCTGAGGCCGCCGCCCACTCGGAGACACAGGAGGAAGGGGGGGAATGATCACCGGGGGGGAGGCGCGGGCCACCGGACCATATCTAAGCCCTTCACCCCTATCCCCCTAGTAGTGCACGGGGGGAGCCGCCTGATGGCGGGGGGGGAAGTGGGGGTGTAGAAAGTTTTCCTGCGTGAGTAGAAAGTAGAGGGTCCACGGCCGCGTGTGCGGTGAGACTATTAAAAGGTTTATTTTATCTACTACCGATTAAAGCTGGGTGAAACCCGAGGAAATCAACGTTCTGCAAAAGGCCTGCTGGCAGAAGAGCGACGGGTTTCACGGGGCCGCTCCGACTCGTGCCCACCCGCCACCCGCCCCTTCTTAGCGATGGAGCTGGAGGATGCGAAGATGGCGCTGGCGCAGGTGATCGCGGCCGACGAGGATCGACTGTGGGATGAGCTCCTTGCGGGCTCATCCGGCGAGAGCGCGGATGATGAGGAGAGCATCCTCTTTGCCGTCGCTGTTGACCCTCTGGGACGCTCTGCGAAGACGCGCGCATCGCGCATCGGCCCACGAGCGCCTTTCAGTGGCCCGACTGGAGCGCGAGGCGGCGGATGCCGGTGTGGGCAAGGACGACTTCGCCAGGGAAGTTTACTGTTTACATCCGCTTTGACCCATTGCAACTGCCGCCCGGCTGGCGGCTACGCGGCGGCTACATCATGCATCATGCGTGGCGAGGAGGCAGCCCTCATTACACTTCGGCTAAGGCAGCGAACCTTTGGCCTTGGTTTGACCTCTTGTTGCAAGGGCGTAAGCGCTCCGCCGCTGCCAAGCGCACACACCCTGCGTGGGATTGCGTCGTCCTCATTGATGAGGGATGAGGATGACATGAGCAACCCGCAGTGGCAGTCAGTGCCTTGGGTGCGGCGTGAGCCGCCGCGGCGGGGCCACGCGTGTTGTCGACCATGTCTTGGGTCGCAACATGTCAGCCCAGTGCCCTTCCACCACAGACCCCCCCTTCCTCGCCCTCGTCGACAAGGTGCGCCGAAGCGAGGGGACGAAGAATGAGAAGAAGAAGCAGAAGGAGGTAGTGAGGCAGGTGGATGAAGCGGAAGCGGCTGCTGCGCCGCTTGCCGAGAGGCTTGCCGAGGGGGTGTCCGCTGCGGGCAGTCGCCAACCCCGGCTCAGTGGTGGTCAAACCACCCTGAGCTTCAACGCGGATGCGAAGAAGGCGTGCGACGCGGCGATTGCCGAGTTTTTTTATGCGTGCAACATACCGGCTGCAACGGCGGACCATCCAAAGTTTGCGGCAATGATTGCGGCACTCAAGACGGCCCCTCCTTCGTACAAAGGACCGAATCGCAAAGGTTTGCATGGTGCTTTGTTGGATGATACTGTAGCTAGGTTGTCGCGCGAGCTTGAGCCATTGCGTCAGCAGCTGCTTAGTAAAAGTTGTTCGATTCTATCAGATGGGTGGGACAATGTGATGAAGGATCACTTGATCAATTTTTTTCTTGTACGGTAATCCGGCGTGCATGCTATTTGATGGTACGGTCAAGCTATCGAGCAGCGATGCAGAGAATTCTGAATTTGTAGCTGAGTTACTACGTCAGCGTATCGGGAGGCATGGCCGGTTTTGCTTTGTGCAGGTGGTCACAGACACTTGCAGCACAATGAAGGCCGCTTGGAGAATTTTGGAGAGGCACTACAATTGGCTCGGCTGCTAGCCGCGCGGGCGCGCGTGTGCGGGCGCGCGCCACCGTCCAAATACGGAGGGGCACATGGAGGGGGTTTCAAATACGGCAAATACGGTCTGTATTTGGCCTTCGGCCAAATACGGTGAATACGTATCTCCCAACTAGGAGCGCAATAGGCTGGGTGCATCCACGGTGGAGAGGCTTGTGAGGTGCCACACAAATCTTGTGCTTGAGGATTTGCTGAAAGATTGGGAGTCACATGTGCTGCCTTGGGACCTAGAGATGATAGTGGAGGAGCCCGATGACGAGTGATATGTTGTTATGTCGTAAGCGTACACTATCTTATAATTATTATAACATTACAATACCCTTATAATACTAACCTGATATTGAACCAACCGGCGAGCCCTTACGACCTGATACCTGACGTCCCATCCGGGTTTTGAAATGCCCGGACGGGCCCGAGGAATAGGGGAACAACAGGGAGAGCAGAGTAGACGAGGGCGCGGCGGCGGAGTACAACCAGAAGCACGACGACGACGAGAAGAGTGGGAGAGTACTCTAGGAGGACTCTCACTGCCACTTTACTATTGTACTGCGAGAGGAAGAGAGGAGACACATGAGATGCGTGGGCAGCTTCCTCTCCCTCTGCGTACTACTTTCTTCATGTACATGGGCGGTTTTCTTCTTCTTTCAAACGGGCCCCCGCCCTTCAGTATCCATGCTCCGGTAGAGGAGGAGTATAAGTACTTGGTACTTGTGGTGCTTTTGACTGCGCTCCACCCTCGATCCCACTGCTCGCTCATCTTTCTCCGTTTACACATTTTCTTACCCCTCCTATGCTCACTCTCACCCTCTCCTCCCTCTCTCTCTCTCCCCCTTCTCCGCCCCTCCCCCCCATCCATGTCCCTGCTCCGCAAGAAGCCGCCCCCAACACGCAAGCGGCCGCTCAACGAGACGAACTCCCACTCCATCCCCGCCACCTCCGTCCCCACCGAGCCCACATCGCTCCTTCCAGCCCCCAACGTCAGCCAGAACTCCCCACACACACATGAAATCCACCCCACGGCGAGTGCCGAGGTCTCTCTCTGGGCTCACAAGCACTCCCCGCTCGACTCAGCTGGCCTGGCGGTGCACAGGAAGAAGGTGGAAGAAATCCGCACCTTCCTCTCTTCTGCCGATGCCGCGCTGCAGCTCTCCATGCCTCCTACACCCAGAATGCTCCTCATCTCTGGCCCGCCCGGCTGTGGAAAGTCGACGGCTCTGAGAGTTCTGGCCTCTGAGCTGGGCTTCGAGGTGTGCGAGTGGGTTGAGGGGCGCTCGGTAAGATGGATGGCCTCGGAGCCAGGTTCTGCGCCCTACGAATCTCGCCTCGCGCAATTCGGACACTTTCTTGCCTCATCGCTCCGCACGCTCTCGCTTGCGGTGAGCGGCGGGGGAACAAGCAGAGACCGGCCGGCGCCGGCGCTAAGGAGACGGCTCGTGCTGCTCGAGGAGCTGCCCATCAGTGCCAACAGCGGCGAACGCGCCGACACTCTCATGCAGCAGCAGCAGGTGCACGCCTTCGGACCTTCCCAAGCTTCGCCCTTGTACGCGCACACTGGCGTGCCGCTGCCGCCGCACGTCCTCTCTGGGTGTGTGTCCACCCCAGTAGCAGCCCGGGGAACGGCGCCGCCCGTCACTGCTGTGAACCGCTCCCGCAACCACTTGAACCCGCGCTCCCTCTTGCCAAACGTTCAGGCGATGCTTCGGCGCGCGCTCGAGACGGCGCGATTTCCGCTTGTGCTTATACTCTGCTCAGACAGCTCCGGCGGCGGGGTCCCGCGACAGATTGACACGCTACTGGGCGCCGCCACCGCCGCCCATCCCGCGCTCGTCCGCCACATCGCCTGCAATCCCATTGCCGACTCGCTGCTCACCAAGGCTGTGCGATCCGTGGCTGCGGCTGAACAGTTGCAAATCTCTCCTGAGGCCATCGCGCAGATCGTGAGCTCTGCCAACGGCGACCTAAGGCATGCAATCAACAAGTTGCAGATACGGGCGGCAGGCGCCACCGTGCGCTCGGCGAAAGGTCTGAAGGCGGGAGGCCCCAACCAGGGTAGGGGACGAGGCGGCAAGGTGGCTGGCGCTAAAAGCGGCGCCGGGGGCGTAAAGGCTTTGGGCTCCGCGGCTGGCGCATCCGATATGCAAGAACGTGACCGGTTCCGGGATATCTTTCACACCATTGGCAAGCTTTTGCATGCTCCTGCGAAGCGAGCCAAGGTCTTGAGGGAGCGCGGCGGAGAGCTGGGACGTGCTGGCGCGTCTGAGCGCGCCGCGCACGCCGATGCAGGCGATGGCAACCACGATGGCGATGCAGCTCATCGCTGGTGGGACGAGCCCATGACGGGCCGGCTAGCTGCGGTGCCTACGGGCCAGAAGACGATGGTTCATGATGCTTGTGGGGGTGCAGCAGCAGCCTCGTGTGATACTTGCGCGCCCGGGACCGCCGCTCCGTCCGTGTTCGCATCGGTGCCGACGTCGCTGGATGACGAACAGCTACACGCCTGGAGCATGCAACCAACCGGTTGGCCCGTTGGGCTGATCGCTCACGATTGGGCGTCTCTTGCGGCTGCCTACGCGTCGCGGGCCGTTTCGCGCGGCATACCTGCTGACCCAGTGCCTCGCATATTGCCCCCGCCCTTTGCGACGCTCAGTGCTGTCCTTGACGGGATCGAACCGGAGACATTACTGGACTCGTCCGCTTTGGACGAAGCCTCCACGCTCGCATTTCTCCAGCAAAACTACCTAGTGCATTTTGGCGACATTAGCGATGTTGCCCGAGCCGCCGATGGCCTCTCCTCCGCTGCTGTGCTTGTAGGCGAGGCGCGCAGCCGGCCATGGATCTCAACCGCCGTCCTACCGCTCGCCGGCTCGATTGCCTGCCGAGCAGTTACGAGTCTGAATCAGCATCCAGAACCCTCACGCTTCTCCCAGTGCACGAAGCCCGCGAGCTTTGGTGCAGAGAAGACGGCTCGCGAGCGTGCCGACACCCTCGCCTTCGCATTCGCACCGAGAGGCTCTGCTGATGCCCCCGGCGCCTCGGCGTCTAACCCCTCGACGAAAGAGTTGCTCTCGCCCGCCGGAATGCTAGGCGGCGCGCAACTTGCATGCGAGCTTGTCCCCTACCTACCTCGCCTACTTCACGTTACACCTCCGGACAGAGGAATGTGGACGGCCGGCGCCCTCGGCGGGGTGGAGACTACAACGGGCCAACCCGGCTACGGCCACACTGCTCCTGGTGGCGCGCAGAGGGTTGGGCTGACACCTACGCAGCGCGAGGTCGTCATCGCGCTGACTAGCCTAGGCGGGCGCGACTTGGGCTCTACGATGGCGCCGGCGGTCGCTTTGCTGCCAACGGATGCCGCCATTGCCGGCGGAAAGCTTGGGCGGCAGCAACAAGTACTTTTGGACGATATTGAAGAGTGAGGATTGAGGCCAGCTCACGCTGTCTGCGGCGTGTTGATGCATCCCATTGTATGGAGTGTCATCAGGTGCCGCGGGGCACGATGCGCACCAAGCATACCTGGCTGCTTATTCATGGTGGGCTGTCGCAATGCGGTGCTCTACCTCGTCTCACACCCTTGTCATCTTTGTCTAGTGGTTGTTGCTCGTCCGTGCAGTTTGCAGCGAGCTCACGATAGTGCGGGTGGATGCTGAATCTCATGCCCCGTTGCATCTACGCGTCCACATTCCATGTTTTCTGCCGCTTACGGGCCCGAGTCCGAGCAAAACCATCGCTCACTACAAGCATGCGCAACTTGCTACCTTTTTCCGTCAGATTTTTAGGGGCCCTGTGCCTTGTACTTGTACGCCCTCCGCACTAGCAAATGTACATGCATAGATGTGAATGCGCGAGTGTTGAGTGTTTTTTTGTTCCGCGCTCTTACTTACGCCGTAGCGGAAAGGCGAAATTGAAATTATGTCCCATAGCACACTCTATGCGCAAGGTGGACCATAAACATAAATTAAATACTAGCCCTAAGATATACTAGCCCGGTCACTCACTATGGGGGTGCGAAGGGCACCAGGTACAATGGGTAAATGAAGGGCTAAATAAGCTCCCTATGGGTTCCGGTAGCCGGTAGGATGGATCAGCCAAAAAATTGGGGGTGCGCACCAACGAAATTTTCGAAAAATAGCCCCGAATTTCAGGCCTTCGAAGACGGTGCGCAAAATACAGTCGGGTCCCCCTCCGGTATATTTTAGTAAGGCCCTTCATGCGAGGCACAAACATCGAATAACGAGGAATTTTGTGACACGTGACACCGACTCACTGGGTCCACAAGGCCTCGTTCTAGGCACACTGACACTGAACCATTGATAAGTCATGCTCGTATTTTTGCTCTTCAATGTGTGCACGAAAGTATCACAAAACTCAAGACGCTCGCGTGAACCACGAACCACTAGTCACCTTGGGCCAGAGCAGCTAACTTGGCACCGCTACCGGGCGGACGGCATGGACTTTTGTGTTGTGTTCATCCACTTCAACTAGTGACAGCGCAACACGTCAAATCAAGACATGCTGCCCTAGTGGCTAGTGGCCGAGCCAACTGCCCTCTCCACCCTCGCGCTAGGGGTAGGCCAAAATATCCGAATATATCTCCTGGATATTTGGGCAGATTTTTTGGAATTAGATAGCTGCGGATATTTCAAGGATATTTGGGCTCGTTCTGGACCCCCCAACGCAAAAACGAAAACTTGCCGGCGCGTGTGCGCCGGGTGAGAGGGCGACGTGAGGCTAGCGCTACCATGAGTACGAGGTGAAACTAGTAGATACGTAATAAAATGATTCGTTACCGTAAAATAGAAACTTCTGTGACATCACGTAGCCACTGTCCATCATGGGAGGTGTGGCGCGGTGCGGCGGTGCGGCGGTGTGGCTGCATTCCCCTGCTTCCGGCCTCCGGCCTCTGCCCGGTCGCGAATGCGCGGCTTACCGCATTCGCACCGCCGTCACTCAGGTTCACGCCGCTCGACTCGCTCATGTCGCTCCGCGCCACGCAGGAACGCCGACAGAGATGTCTCCGGGTGGGCGGCAGCCTCGGTCCCGACTTGTCCTGTAAACAGGCGCGGGACTTACCAATTGCTACCCATTTTTCGGTGGGCGGAGCTGAGCGCTGAGCTCCGCCCACCCCCTTCTCCGCGCTCTCTCTCCCCTCTCCTGCGGCACGCGCGATGGCGCGCCTGTGGCAGGCCTCCAGCTGCCCTCTAGCGACCCCTGGAGGCTCCTCGAGGCCAGCTCATGGGGTAGAGGAGGCTGGGGCTGGGCCCTGGCCTCCGCACTGCCTCTCCCTCGCGCTGGCACTGCCTGCCTGAGCCTCTGGGGGCCCCACGCTGCACCTGTCTGCCTATCGACCGGGGGGGGGAGGGGGGGTTGGAGCAATGGGCTGGCCACGACTGGCCAGGGTGGGCAAATGGGGCGAGCCTGTGAGTGAGAGAGTGGGTCAGTAGGGCAGTGTGTTCATGGCAAGCCATCAGGCATGAGCCAGGGGGATGGGTGGTTCCTTATGGTAGGGGAGGAGTGGAGAGAGGGGGGGGGCTCGTGCCCCCCCCATGGGTCAACCAAGTAATAACTTAGTTGTTCGTCATTGGCATGAGAAGCTCAAGTGTTTTCAACCAAGAGTGCAAGGCTGTTTATCTTGGACCATCCAAAAATAAAAATACCGCTTGGCGAGAGGGAGCAGGAGGTAGGGCACAAGTCAACAGGGGCGGATCGTGCAGGTGACGTGTACGTTGTAGCACACTAAGACGTATTGCAGCCGTTTGTCCCTCAAAGTAACCTCGCAGGATTGTTGCTAGCACGATATCAAGCGCTGTCAGGAGCGGTTGCAGCTCCTGTGCCATAACCGAGATGGAATCGTGCTGGATGAACGAGCCATGCGACTGATGGCGCATACAATTGCAAAGGTCGACCAATTGCTAGACTCAAGCGTGTCTGGTTCATCACGAGCGCCAGTCATCAGAGACGTCGAGGTTCTCAGCATCATCCTCCCACCACGTGGACTGCTTGTAGCCCGTCTTACAACCCAGGTGGGGGAGGTTTGGTGAGGCGCAATGTCACGCCTCAGTTCAGGGGAGGGTAAGCCACTTTTTTGCATCCGTTCAGAGACCAACTCTACTTGCGTAGCCGAGCAACGATCCAACAACACCAATAGCTAGGCGCACCTGTGAGATGGCGGCTGCAGCGATCTCATCGTCGACCTTAAGCGAGCGCGTGAGCTCCGCCTTAAAGGCGCCCAATGCCGGTCGGCGCTGCTGCACGCACACGCGGCGGTACGAACCCTGCCAATCGAAGGGCGGGCGGGGGAGGAGGGAGGGATGGGCGCTACTTCGCCTTGCCTTCTCTTCGACGAGGCCCGCGGCGGCGCCACACCTGCCCCCGGTCAAGGAGAGTCTGATAGCCCTCAGGATAGCACCGGAAAAGGACGCCCTGGTAAGAGAGAAGAAACGGCGGCCGAGAGAGGGAGAGGGAATACGAGCGCGGGCGCCTACATGGACATGGAGTGTAAGGGTCGCGTGCAGCATGAAGGGGCATGCCGCGCCGCGGCCATCTCTTGGACGCGTTCCCTTAGGGTAGTTGTGGGGCGCCTACTGCCCCATGCGAGCAGCGAGCACGTGTGGGCTGCGCCACCACAGCAGTGCGCTTACGCACATGTAATAGACGGGCTTGACTTTCGAGAGGAATTCATGGTGTGTCGCCTTGGAGGGGAAGCCAGGGAGCCCAAGATCACCACGAAGGGTGTCGAGCTTGAGGTTGAAGCAAATGATCGGCCGGGACTCGTCGAGCTCCGCGAGTTTCCCTAGTGGTAGGTGGCGGAATCGAATGATAAGCGAGGGAGCGCTGGTGGTTGTGTCCAACAGTAGTGCTGCACCCCGCGAGCGGCAACTTGTGTGCATCACACGTGGCGAGGGCGGGAACGCGGCCAGGAGTGAAGTAGCACGCTCAGCTCGAGGCCCAGTAGGCACCGTTGCAAAGCGGCAGGCAGCAGGGCATTACACACGGATTGTCGGCAACTCAGCACATGAGACGCCCAGGATCACGTACGCCGAGGCCCACGGCGAGGGCTCGACAGCCGCATCGGAGCTCTTCACGAGAGAGGTGAGGAATCCAAAGGGCGAAGGTTCGGCTTCTCCTCCCGAGAGTGCCCAGAGCTTGACTCCTGGCGCGGGCTCGGCATCGCCAAGAAATTCGGCAGCTCGCACTCGCTCAGCCGCGTCGGGCAGCGCGAGAGCGATCGCGCTGCCGGGCTCGCTATTGAATGTCTTGGCCATTCGCTTGCAGAACTCAAGCGAGAGCTGCAAGTTAGCAGCGAGCAAATCGTACGCGGAGATGGCTGAGTCCTCGAGCTTGGAGAGTGGGACAGGCGGGAATTCGATCTCCATCAGGCGGCTCCCATCCGCAAGTGCCGCCTCGGTCGCACCCACTGCCTGCTCGCTCCGGAGGGGCCATGGGGCAGGAGGCATGCCTGGTTAGTGAGAGGCGGTGTGCGGTCCACGGGAGCGATAGAGGCCATATGGGTGAGTGGGAAGCGCGAAGCGGGTTGGGGTAAGTGGATGGTGAGAATGGGAGGAGTGCAAGAGAATGGAGCACTGGCTCATGGGTGCGGCCATCTACTCCGTGGAAGAAAAGTAAGTCATAGAGCCAGAGAGAGGGGGATGGAGTGAGAGGGGGCTAGGCATGTGTCTGCGCAACATGCGTCAGAAATTACGGATAGAGAAACTCCAGGAAGAGAGGGTGAGGGAGGGTGGAAGGAGGAAGGGGAAAGCGAGAAGGATGGAGCATGAGGAGACTGGATACTGCCACGCTCCTCGTCGATCAGAGCGAAGAAAGGTGGCGGCGGGAGGGAGGGTGTGTGGAGGCGGCGGGAGGGAGGGTGCGTGGAGGGGGGGGAGGGGGCAGAGTGGGAGGAAGACAACAGGGAAGGGGGGAGGGGTATGTGCGCGCGCGCGTAGCGGGGCGGGGGGAGGGACGGGGATCAGGAAGGGTGGTAGGGAAGCGATGATAGACGCGCCTGCTCGATGAGCGCGAGGAAGGATGGCGGCGGAAGGCTCTCATCTCCTCTGGCTGCTTGGATGGGTGGCGCTGCGGGGCGGGCTCGGTTGGCCTCTGGGTCGAGGGAGAGAGGCGTTTCGGCCATCCGTACCACCGTACGCGCTCGCCCTCCCAGCGCGCCTACGCGCAGCGAGCTGCAGAGCATGGGGCAGACGGAGAGAAGCAGAAGCCTCGACGCCATCGCGCGTGCGCCGCCACCAGAGGGAGAAGGGGGGAGCGGAAGGTATATAATGGAGAGAGGGAGGAGAGAGAAAGGAGAGAGGAGATAGGGAGGAGCGGGAGGAGAGGAGAGAGAGGGAGAGAGAGGGGCGGAGGGGCGGAGAGAGGGGGAGAGAGAGACCAGCAGCAGGGAGATTCTCGTTCTCTCATTAGAAGTGAGGCATGGATCCCTCTATGAAAGTGGAGAGGGACCAGCAGCAGCGGACTCATTCACCAAGCAGCAGGGGACTTATGATTGTGGAGCGAAAATCTGACGTAAAGAGGGGGCTGAGGGGGAGAGAGAGTGTGAGAGGGGGGGGGAGCGAGATAAAGAAGGGAGGGGGGGGGGGGGGGGGGAGAGACGAGGGAGACGAGGGAGAAAGATCCGTGAATCTACGACTCCACCAGAATGTCTTCTGTGAATGAACCGGCTGTGAAGCTCCGAACGCACGAGCCCTAAAATACGAATTTACCGTATTTGGTATTTGGCCAGAGGTCAAATACATATATGTACTGAGTATTTGGCTGTATTTGAAGGGCGTCCTGGGTTGTAGGCCTCGAATGTATTTGAATTGGATTTTGGCCGGAGGCCAAATACATATGTATTTGGCTGTATTTGCAGGCCCCAGCACCGTATTTCCCATCTGCTAGGGCACGAGCTCACGACTCCCGACTCCCGAGGGAGGGAACTATGCACTATCACCTATCACTATCATTATATCAAGTATTATTGAGAAAACTATTGTTATAGTTTGAACTATGGAGCGTGCCGCGACCGCTCCCGAGCCCCAGGCGACCCTCGCCACCGCGCCCCACCTGGGACGCCCCACGCCGCCCGAGGCGGCTCGTCAGAAAGCCCTCTCAAAGCCCATCCAGCCCATCCAAACCACACCCGCGCAAGCGCGCGAGGTGGCGAGCACTGGCACCGAACAGGTTGCCACCATGGCTCTGCGTATCATGCAGGGGGTCTTTGTGACCCCCTCCAACTCCAACAGTGGGAAACCCTCCCACCCCAAGAGCAAGAGCACCTCATGTGGGAGGGCAGCTGAGCTGCCCTCCCCATGGTGGAAACCTCTACCATCAGTGCACCCAACATGGGAGGGCACTTCACAATTCACAACCACCAATCCCATACGGAGAGCACCCCATGCCTCTGTTTTCCAACTTGTTGACACAATTCTCGTCTTCACCCCACTCTTGTGGGCCACAAGCCACAAGTACCTACAACTCGGTGCCCTGCCTTGGGCCCTCTTTCAACACTAGACTCCCTCTCGTACTCCCCCTTCACACCACAACCAACCCAAACAGCACGAACCCCCTCGCCCTCTATTCAAAGCACCAAAAATTTCACAACTCAAACTCAAGACCCATGTTGATACAATTCTCGTTATTTTCACCCCACTCTTGTGGGCCACAAGTACCTACAACTACAGCTTAGTGCCCTGCCTTGGGCCATGTTTTCAACACTTCACTCCCTCTCCCACTCCCTCTTCCAACTACAAACAACTCAAGAAGCACAAACCCCCTCGCCCTCTGATTCAAGCACCAAAAATTTCGACTCAAGACAAGAGGGAGGACATGTCTTGAGGCGGCGTCGCTGCCCATGCCTAACGCAAGGGTATAGCGCCCCCACTCAGACATCTCCTTCCCCACAGCTCAACTAACTTTATAGTCAGTTGCCATGGAGCGCGCCGCCGCTCCCCTCCTCTCCTTCGGGTCCCCCGCCGAGGGCGGCCCCCCAGCCCCCATGGAGCAGTCGCTGTCGAAGCGGCCGCGCCCGCCATCAGAGGCCGAGCAGGTGCGCGCGACCCCTGTCGCGCCACACGGCCCGTGGCCCCGGCCACACTGCGTACAGCAGACATGCTGGCCCCCCCTATGGGGGACAACTGTCTGCAGACTTCAGCAGCTCATGCACAGGTCCACAGGACCACTCCCCCCTTGGGCATGCCTTATGGCAGAGGCCCCTACCGCCCTGGCGACGGCTGCGCTGCCAAGGCAGCGCGGCCCGAGACCAGGCGGCCCTTATGGGCACAAAATCTTGACAAGACACCTCACAAACACGCACATCACAAAGCTCTGGAACACCAGAGCAGGTCATGCAACAACCGCACTCACCGAACGACCTCACGGCTCCCCTCTCTACGCGCTCCAGCAGCCTCCCTTCAAGCCACATCTGACCTTCGCCCGACTCGCCCTTGACACACAGGACCTAGACCAAGAAGTAGACGAACAAATGCCCGACTCAGACGCCATTTTTGAACTCTCTTTCCATCAAGAAGGAGACTTGGTACTCAACGACACGGCGGTCTATGCCGCCATTGTCGAACTGCTTCTTGAGCTCGAGGGCGTAGACCCTGAGCCCGACTTCTGGGCCCGCTCAAATAGGGGACCATGGCACATTGCAATCAACGAGGACTGCGCACAACAATTCCAGGCAAAATATGGTGAGCAAACTAACATCCGCATTCAAGGCACAGACATAGCCGTACGCACCAAAATTGACTCGATTGAAAACAAGATCCACAAGAAAGGCACCTCGAATGGCAAGGCTCTATACGACGCGCTCCAAGACGTCGCGGCACACTTGGTCGTCGAAGCAGAAGGCCTGGCACAAGCATCCCAAATAACCCTGAGCATCATCGTCAAGGCGATTGAGAGCAACGGCTTCACATTCCTCAAAGGCAACCGCGAACGCATGAAGCTCGAAGGAGAATCCGGAACATTCGTATCCAAGGTGGCCCATTCGGCTCGCTGGCACCTCTACATCTATCACAGAGTGCCGTCATCTGCCAACACAACCCATTGGTCCTTACCGATAGAATCGGCTTTACCGATAACTTTGTCTGCCAGATTCCTTTTCATCAAGTCATCAGCCTCTTTCATCATGTGCACCACCTTCTGGACTCTTCTCTACATTATC
The DNA here is from genome assembly GCA_018136815.1 of Isochrysis galbana. Taxonomy (NCBI): domain Eukaryota; phylum Haptophyta; order Isochrysidales; family Isochrysidaceae; genus Isochrysis; species Isochrysis galbana. The sequence continues at coordinate 4,695,515 of CM030932.1, forward strand.
ATCTGCAGTCGATGCACATCGAGTTCTTGGGGTTCCCGAGTCATTTGCACATCGACTTCTAGACCTCGCCTTCATCTTGGGGATCTCAGCTCACTCTAGATCGACTTAGTGCACCTAAGGAATCTCACCTTCATCAACACTCACGACGCTTCATCGGCTCATACTAAGGCAATACTCGCCAATTCCCTAAATCCTTGATTCCTTCTTTGTTCCCTCGCACGCCTTCCTGTTTGTCTCAGAGTATTATCCAAAGAACCGTGGTGGGGTATATCTAAGGGTTTGTGGGTGTGTGAGCGTTGTAGAATCACCGTGCCCCAGGGGTATCTTGAGATCCCCAGTGCCCCCAGGTGTCCCAGGTTCTGACCTCTCTCACCCCTGTACCACTGTCTCTCTCACTGTCTGTCATGACCCTACTGCTTTTTGTTGCCGCTCTGGCTGCTTCCTGGCATCCGAGTGCCGTCATCTGCCAACACAACCCATTGGTCCTTACCGATAGAATCGGCTTTACCGATAACTTTGTCTGCCAGATTCCTTTTCATCAAGTCATCAGCCTCTTTCATCATGTGCACCACCTTCTGGACTCTTCTCTACATTATCATCTGCAGTCGATGCACATCGAGTTCTTGGGGTTCCCGAGTCATTTGCACATCGACTTCTAGACCTCGCCTTCATCTTGGGGATCTCAGCTCACTCTAGATCGACTTAGTGCACCTAAGGAATCTCACCTTCATCAACACTCACGACGCTTCATCGGCTCATACTAAGGCAATACTCGCCAATTCCCTAAATCCTTGATTCCTTCTTTGTTCCCTCGCACGCCTTCCTGTTTGTCTCAGAGTATTATCCAAAGAACCGTGGTGGGGTATATCTAAGGGTTTGTGGGTGTGTGAGCGTTGTAGAATCACCGTGCTTAGGGGTATCTTGAGATCCCCAGTGCCCCCAGGTGTCCCAGGTTCTGACCTCTCTCACCCCTGTACCACTGTCTCTCTCACTGTCTGTCATGACCCTACTGCTTTTTGTTGCCGCTCTGGCTGCTTCCTGGCATCCAGCGCGATATGGAGCTCCCACCCAGGTGTGTGCCACTGCCATGCCTCTGTCCATGCCTGCCTGCCTGTCCCTGCCAGACTCGCACTCGCTCGTCGCACTCGACGAGCGTCGAACTGCAGCATGCGCACCTCACCGCAAACAGCGTCATCCCATTGCACCAAGGGGGAGACCTTGGGGGCAGTGGGATGGGCCCTCTTCCTCCCCTGCCCCTTCTGTCTGCCTCAGGGTGAGCCCTCTGCAAAAATCTGCGATGAACTCGTGTCGAAGAACGCCGTCACCGGCGTCTTTTCACCAAAACGCCCAAGCGCATCGCCTTATCGTCCCACTCTTCCTTTCTTACATCTCCACCCCAAGGCCCTTTGGCATGGAGGAGGTGTTTCCTCTCCCTCTATCCTTTCCCTTATGTCTCAGGTCTCTAGCTTTGGTGAAAATCTCTCCCCCATCATAAACATGCAAGAGGAATCTCGCGGTTTCCTAAACCTCTCTCCTACGCGCGTTTGCACGCAATTCTCACTCTCACTTCAGCCACCACCCCTCACTCCCCCCCTTCTGGGATGGGGTGGACTTCTCTTCTCTGATAAATGGTTGCAGGCCCTCCTTGACCAGCTGTCATTCTATGGAGCCCTCCATTCTGTCCCATCTGGACCTCTACACTCATCACGTGCCGCTCGTCGCGCCGTCACTCGCCGCCGCCGCCACTCACGTGCTATCTACTCCTCCATCTCCTATGTTGGAGTTTTGGGACTTCTCTTCTCTGATACATGGTTGCAGGCCCTTCTTGACCAGCTGTCATTCTATGGAGCCCTCCATTCTGTCCCATCTGGACCTCTACACTCATCACGTGCCGCTCGTCGGGCCGCCACTCGCCGCCGCCGCCACTCACGTGCTATCTACTCCTCCATCTCCTATGTTGGAAATTTTATGGAGTCCCTCCATCACCTCCTTGGTTGCTGCCACTTGGCTTTCTCGCTCCTGCGACACCTACCCACTTCTGCTGTTTGTGCCTCTTTTGTTGCCGCCGAAGACTTGCACATTCGGAGCAATGCTTGGCTTGTCGCCTTACTCACAACTTCTACGGTTGTGCGCCATACAGCCGGTCGCATCCTATCACTCTTTCTCTACGAGGCTTACTACTCACTCAGCTCTTGGGCTACCTCTCTTCTCTCGGCATCTTTCTCTCTCTACCTCCGTGCCAGAACCCTCTTCACTTGGGCAACCAAGCGCTTGACGTACAATCAATGCTGCGCCACAGACGAGGGGGGCGAAGATGATGCTCCTCTAGTTCTCCCACTCAAGAAGAAGAAGTCCGGCTACGCGGCTTTTCTAGTCCGTGAACGCCATCGGAACCTTTTGGAATCCAAACGCCTTCACGCTCGCGCCAAGTCCACCTATCTTGTCAGGTCGCACACTTCAATTCGGTCCTCGGCGCTTCGGCCCTCCTTCATGGTGCTTCTCTTACTTCTATCCCACCTACCCACCTTTGTTTGTGCGCCGGCAACTTCAGAGGCTTCCACTTTGCCCACCTTCTCCGGCGAGAGGTCTGAATACATGGAGTGGGCCATCCTCTTCTCCGGCTATGTTGCATGGAAACTCACAGATGCCATCCACCTTCTTGAAGATGATGTTACCCGCCCGGATGAGGATGGGGAGAAGCAACGGTCCTATGACACTCTCAATGCCCGACTGTATGGCCTACTTCTCCAAGCCCTCCCAGCATCCTTGCGTGTATCTGTCTTTCATGGCCATGCAAACGATGGCGTGGGCGCCTTACGCTACCTGCGTGCCACCTTCGCTGCCAAGAAAGATGATGCTGCCGATTATGCTCACTACCTTGGCATGGCACAGACACATGTGATTGATGCTAGGGCCGGCCTCGATCTCGCTGATCTACGCCGCCAATATGACAACATCAATATGGCCGTCGCGGGCATTAAGCGCACGGGCAAACCTCCTCCGGACGATGCCACCCTCATTGCTTTCTTTGATCATTCACTCCCCTTGGCCTACTCACAACTCCGGCAATTCGTACGCGGCAGGCGGCTAACCTCCTTTGTTGACCATTATGAAGAATATGTCAGTCAAACTCGTGCGGAACTCTCGGCTCAACGCCCTGCTGCACATGCTTTCGCCGTCACCGCACCTAAATCCTCATCCAAAGGGAAAGGTCGGCCGTCAAGCGAGCGTCCTCCGCCGAAGGGTGAGCCCATTTGCCTCCGTTGTTTGGGCTCACACAATCGGCCGTTTTGCAAACAACCCACAACCAAGTGCCGCGGGTGCGGGGCTGATCATCATGCAGACATATGCCCCCGCTTATCAACGTCTACGACCTCCGGCACTCGTTCTCGGCTCACACGACGTGCACTCGAATTACTCGATCGTGATGCCTCTCGTGTTGCGGCTGTGCCTGCCTCAACCTCATCATCAACCTACGCCCAGGCTGCTGCAACTACCCCTACACCTACTGTAACTAATCCACCTGAAGCATCACAGGCGCCACACCAGCCGCCTTCTACAAGTGGCACCCCTCTCATGGCCTATACCCAGGCCCATGCCGCGGCTTCTGCCATCGCATCAGATCAAAATGATGCTACTGGTGCCATCCAAGCCTACACCGCTAGCATGCGGACCTTTGGCTATGCCCTTTGTGCCAAAGGTCCCTTGCCTCTCCTTGCGACCGAGACTAAGACGCCGATTGAGGAAGAAGCTCTTGTTGACTCCATGGCTACGTTTTGGGTTGTTGACCGCCTTGACCGCCTGTGGCGCGTCACGGATGCCCACCCTCGCCTAGGTGTTGACACTGCTGCTGGTCCCGTTGTCGCCCAGGCAGTTGGGATTGCTTTGGTGTACCTCCTTGTCGGCGACACTTGGGAATGCTACGAGATTCCAAACGTCCTTGTCTTGGCTGAGTGCAATACTGTGCTGTATTCTACACGGGTTATGCGAGATCTTTTTGGTTTCCGCCATGACCTCGATGCAGGCTACATCCATGTTCCTGGCGCTCATCCCATACGTGTCCACGATGACTCAGCCGCATTTCGCATCCCAGTGCGATTCGTGGCACCTTCTGACACCCGTCCTCACTCTGTCCGCTGCCCACTTCGCCCCTCCGCGGCCTCTGCTTCGGCAGCTGCTACTGTGGTGCATGGAGACCTTGCCTCACACGCTCTGCTCTATCGACGCCTCGGTTTTCCTTACGCTGATCAATGGTCGCTTGTGCCCACCGCCACCGTTGGCCACAACCTGTCTCGCCACCGCCCGCCGACTGGCCTCCCCATGCCGGAAGCAGTTGTCCGTGGTCGCATGCGCGCCGCCCCCTTCTCCCGCCTCCCAACTTCCCTTGACGCCCAACCGCCTCCCGGAGCCATGGTCTACATGGACTTTGCCGGCCCGCTTTTGGAGAGCATCCTCTTCAAGTACACATGCTACTGCGGTACTGTGGATGCTGGTAGCGGCTTCACCCGGGTATGGCCCGCGCGAGCCATGACCGCCGAGGTCGCAGCCTCAGCTCTAGGCCAATTCATTGCAGACGTCGCCGCTCATCTTCGCTCCCTTGACGGCACATACAAGCCCTCCATTGTGCGATCCGACAAGGGAAGCGCTTTCCTCTCCTATCACTTCCGAGACTTCCTTGCTCACCGTCGTATCCGTGCAAGCTACTCATCGGAATACACGCCGCAACAAAACTCACATGTGGAACGTATGTGGGGCGTCACCTTTGGTACAGCCCGCGTCCTTCTTGCTGCTGCTGGTCTGCCTCCGTCCTTTCATCCCTTTGCCATGCAGACAGCGGTTTGGATCACCAACAGGCTTCCACGACCTTCTCGCCGGAACTTGTCGCCTTATCAACTCCTCACTGGGCATCCCCCTGACATCCGTTGTCTCTATGCTTTTGGTTGCCTTTGTGCCGTCGTTGCCCCCGTGCCGCGACGTGTTGGCGATCGCCACTTCGCCGACAGAGGTTGGTATGGCCTCTACATGGGGCCTTCTGAGGAGAGCCCTGGCCATGTTGTCTACTTACTCGACTCCAAACGTGTCATTGTTGCAGCCAAGATCCGCGTATGGGAGGACCAGTTCCCAGGCCTCAAGGATGAGCCTAGACCCAACTGGCTTGAGAATGACGACGATCCAGCTGCATTTGCACCTGCCCCCTCCCCTGCCCCCGTTCCAACTCCTGTACCTGCACCTACTGCAGCACCATCTGCAATTCGTCGCTCCCCACGCCTCCTTGAGCTCGAGCACCAACGTCATGGTATGAATACTACTTCTGCTCATACCTCTTCAATGCAGAATACCTCTATGGCTCAGGCTGCAACTGTGTTTGCTCTTGGAGCTGCAGCGGCAGGGTTCGATTCTCGATCTGACCCTTTATGTTTTGCTTTTACCTCCGACCTGCTCACTACCGGCGACAGCTGTCCACCTTTTGCTCACGCCGGTAGCGACCATTCACCCTTCGCCCAAGCCGTCACCGTTGTTGCCGACATGGGGGATGTGACGGTCCCCAAGACGTACCGTCAAGCGCTTCAGTCCACCCATGCCGACTATTGGCGCGTGGCCATCAACAAGGAGCTCGGCGGCCTCATGGCACTTCGCACTTGGGAGTGCGTTCCCGAGGACGCCATGCCCGAGGGCGCCAATCTTATGCATTGCCATTTTGTCTTCGCCGTCAAACGCAAGGCCGACGGCTCCATCGAGAAATTCAAGGCCCGCCTCGTCGCCGACGGCAATACTCAACGATACGGAGTCGATTTCGACCGCATCTTCTCTACCGTGGTCAAAACGGTTACCATCCGTCTCGTGCTTGCCATCGCTGCCGCTCGTGACTACAACTTGTCCTCCATCGACGTCCGCCAAGCTTATCTGCAAGCCACTCTTCCACAGCCCCTCTTCATGCGCATGCCACCTGGCCTCCCGCCTCGTGACTGTCGCGGGGTTCGTCTCGTGTGCAAATTATTGCGCTCTATCTATGGCCTCCGTCAAGCTGGGCGCGAATGGGCCGAGCTTCTCACCTCCTTCCTCCTGAAGTGGGGCTTCACGCGCTCTACTATCGATGTCTGTCTCTACATCTTCATCAGCGGCTCGTCTTTGCTTTGGGTGCTGGTGTACGTGGACGACGCCCTCATCGTCGACAATGACTCCGGCCTCCGCGCTCGTTTTGTTCACGATCTCGGCGATAGGTTCCCCATTGAAGACAAGGGCGAACTCTCGTGGATCCTCAATGTTGCCGTGGCTCGTGACCGTCCGCGTCGGATCCTCACCTTATCTCAGAGTCTTTACGTCTCAGATCTCCTTCAACGGCATGATGCTTTCCTATCTAGCACTACCACACGCACCTTCAAATCCCCTCTCGGCGCCCTCCACCTCGATCCATCTGATTCACCCACGCCTGGCTCTGTTGCTTTTGACTCCATGGCCTCCAAGCGCGACACCTATATGGCCATCGTTGGGGGCCTCCTCTGGCTTGCCAACATGTCTAGGCCAGATCTCGCATATGCAGCCTCGCAGCTCTCACGCTTCATGACCAACCCTGGTCCTACGCACTTCGCCGCTGCCGTCCGCGTCCTTTGCTACGTGCGTGACTCCTCCACCTGCGCTCTGCTCTTTCGCCCGGATCCCTCGCTGCCCTTTCTAGTCCATGTCGACTCAAATTGGGAATCTCGCTTCTCTTGTACGGGCGCCATCTTCTTTCTGTACGGCTGTCCTGTCCACTGGTTCTCCAAGACCCAACGCTCCGTCTCGTTGTCGAGCGCCGAGGCCGAGTACTTCGGTGCCATGCTTGCTGCCCGCGACATCCTCTTCATCCGGGATTTGCTTGTCGACCTATCTCTCCCGCCGGATGGCCCTACCCTTCTGTGCTCCGACTCCAAGTCTGCCATCAACATGTCCCTCGACCCCATTGCCTTCAAAAAGACCAAGCACATAATGCGCGCCGCCGCTTTCCTCCGCGATCTCGTTGCAAAGCGCGCCCTCGCTATGCGACATGTCCCCGGTAACCTTATGCTCGCTGACATCCTCACCAAGCCCCTTGGGCCCGCTCCCTTCTGCCGTCTCCTATCCCTTCTAAACGACTGCGCGTCCATCATTGCACAAAGTCTGACGAGTTCAAATTCAAGTTCCGCCGAAGAAGCTACGGCAGGAACAACGTCTGCCTCTAAGACTGCCTCTGACGAAAAGCTCCAGTGACATATACCACTCCGAGTATTACGACTGTCATGCAAGGCATTCTCCATTCTTCTACCCTTATCCTCTGTATCTAAGCCTCACCCTCCGTGCTCGCCTTATGGGGGGGTATCACAGAGTGCCGTCATCTGCCAACACAACCCATTGGTCCTTACCGATAGAATCGGCTTTACCGATAACTTTGTCTGCCAGATTCCTTTTCATCAAGTCATCAGCCTCTTTCATCATGTGCACCACCTTCTGGACTCTTCTCTACATTATCATCTGCAGTCGATGCACATCGAGTTCTTGGGGTTCCCGAGTCATTTGCACATCGACTTCTAGACCTCGCCTTCATCTTGGGGATCTCAGCTCACTCTAGATCGACTTAGTGCACCTAAGGAATCTCACCTTCATCAACACTCACGACGCTTCATCGGCTCATACTAAGGCAATACTCGCCAATTCCCTAAATCCTTGATTCCTTCTTTGTTCCCTCGCACGCCTTCCTGTTTGTCTCAGAGTATTATCCAAAGAACCGTGGTGGGGTATATCTAAGGGTTTGTGGGTGTGTGAGCGTTGTAGAATCACCGTGCTTAGGGGTATCTTGAGATCCCCAGTGCCCCCAGGTGTCCCAGGTTCTGACCTCTCTCACCCCTGTACCACTGTCTCTCTCACTGTCTGTCATGACCCTACTGCTTTTTGTTGCCGCTCTGGCTGCTTCCTGGCATCCAGCGCGATAACATCTCGGCGACGCAAGGGACCTTCATCAACGGGAATTTTCCGCGCAAGCTGCTACTCTCAATCGACGGCAAGCCAGTCCCCGTCAACTACGCCATTCGGGCGTGCAAGCCACTACAAATGCCCCCCGCCCTGCAATCGCAGCACAAGCTCGCGGTGCACGGCTCACTCAAAGGATGCAAGGGTTGGCGCCCCGAAATGGCACGCGGACTCACGCCGATGCACCGCATCTGCGAATGCGAAGCAGAAGCCGCCAAGCGCAAAGAACGCAACGAAGCTTGGAAAGCCACGCCCCGCCCTAAATCCGCGCACGAGGCGCTAGGCAAACCCCCGCAAAATGGGAGAACGGACTAAAAGGCCCGAAATACATGGAATACCCGTTAGCGGATGAATACACGATCGGCAACGGAACACAACTCGACCGCATTACAGTCTCGGACATAACAAGAGAATTGGAGGAGAAAACTCAAAGCAACACGCCCCAACCGGCACGTGAGGCATGGGCACGAAAACTCGGCCTAACCCAAGAGGAATGGAAGCACGTGGCCAGCCTATACACTCTGCCTCTACTAAAACACACAGACAAACATCCACACTTCAAGCACATCACCCATAGGAGACTAGGAACGCGAAACCGCTTCGACATGGCGACCACGACGAAATGCAGACTATGCGGAAGACATCAAGAGAGCTCGACCCACCTGGCCAGATGCCCCGCCACAAAACAGGTCTTCAAGACGATAGAAGCGATAGCAGGCTTCACCCCGGAACACAAAAGAACGGCGACGCAAGAAATAAAGGATAAGCTGTTTGCATACCCGAACACACCGACGCCCGATAGCCTCAAAACCCTATACCTGATAGCATGGAGATTTATAATAACGGACTTCTATAAGGTCGAATATGACAACTACACTTTTCACCACATCCCCGTCATCGAACGTACTTTGGCCAGATTCGCAACCCTCGTACACGGCCTCGAATCCCCCACCAAAACCTCGCTAGCGCGCACACAACAAGCCTCCCGAGGCAGAAGGCCAAAGACCAAAGACGCACGGGAACTCAGCACCCCGATCTTCAAAGTGGACGCCAAAGGAGCCCTCACGATGAACACAAACCTGATCCTGGTGGCGCAGGCACTCGACATAGCGAAAAGACTTGCTTAATCCCCTAACAAACACCGCACCCCGCACCCCCCACGACCCCACGTCGCAGGCTCGATGCTCGGTACGCAACACAAATCCACACCCACACTTCACGTGACAACACCCACAAGAAACACAAGGGAAACCGACTGTCCGATGGAGCGAGAGAGGGTCGAGAAATCGACCATCGGAGATCGGTACACGCCGCCTGCCACTGGAAACCCCGAACACTGAGCCCCTAAGTAGAGCACGAGGGGACGAGCCGCAAGGCGAGTGAGAGGGAGAGATAAGGGACGCGGGCGCGGCTGTCAGGGAAAGGTTGCGGAGTCGCGCGCGCGGCGTGAATATTAAGAAGTTTTTTTTTTCCTTCCCCACAGCTCCTCTCTGAGGAGTGGCTCCTCACCCTCCCATTAGGCCCCCTTGCTTGCGAGACCAGAATCGGATCTTGGCGTGGGGGGCTGTCTGAGTGTGGAGGGAGGGACGCTCCGGCTAGGCTGTGCGCTGTGCCCTTGGCCTCCCCTGCCTGTCTCTCCCTCGCTGCCTCGCTAGCCTCGCCGGCCCTAGGTGCCTTCCTGGCGGCTCGAGCGAGTGGTCTATGGTCTATGGCGGCTCAGTGGACCACTACCAATGGTGAAGGGAGGGGTCAGTACAATGGGGGACCAGTGCAGGCGAAGACGTGCGGCGCGCGCTCGGCGAGAGTTTGGGCAGATGTGATTTCAGCTAAGCCCCTGCCTGCTGGCAGGGGCTGAGGATTGAGGATGGTTGTGCAGGCCCCCCCAGGGGGTGTCTGCGATAGAGAGAGGGGGGCGCGAGGCCTCCATTGGCCTCCTACTCATAAAAGTAGTTGGGGATCGATATGTGCTATGTAGCACAAGAATACGTCCTCACCCCACACCCACACCGGCTGACGCTCTTGCCTGCATCGCCAGTCTAACACGCACCGCCAATTACTAGTTGAGTTCAGGCAGCATGAAGCCCGTAAGGGCGCACGGAAGCGCCGGTCCAGAAAGCACCGATGGCTCCAGCGGTACTCACATGTTAAGGCGCCACACCTGAGAGGTAGAGATGTCTTAGGACGGTCCGACACGTTTGAAGCACCCGTCGGGCGCTGCCTCCCAAAACTCGTGCGCCTCATCACCTGCGCGCAAACCACGCATCGCGGTTGAGACTACTGGATACAAAATGCCAAGTGGCGGGCCACTTTAGGTGGGGTGAAGCCGTGCCCATGGCCAAACCTAGGTGGGGTGAAACCGTGCCCATGGCCAAACCGCGCGGCGCGGCCACGCTGGGAACTGAGGCGTCTTCCGATGAAAGTGGCGGATGCAGCACGGACGTGGGGACATGCGGACGCCCGAACCAAGGGGTGGGGGGCGGTAGTAGGGCATGAGCGCGCGCCGCGCGCTCACCGTCTGTATCGTGGACTAGCGACTCACGGGCCCACTCCAACCCTTGTACGTCGCCCTGTAGGCCCCAGCTCTCGCGGAGGAGCGGCGCCACGCCCGCTGCCGCCTTGGCTTCACGTGCCTCACGTCTCCGCCTATTTAGCTCCAGTCGCGCCTCCCTATCCATGGGCTCCAAGAGCTCGTCATCCTCGTCTAGAGGCAAGGGTGCGGGCGCGTAGGCGAGCAGCCAGCCGGCAAATGAAAGCGTGGTGGTCCCTGCTCGCTCGAGTAAGCTCTCGAGTGTGCTGCCCCTGGCCGATGGACCCAGCCACAGCCGGAGCGCAATACTCCCGACAAAGCAGAAGGCGCCGGCCGCTTGTACCCTGAGCCTGCGCTCGTCGAAGCCGCCGGCTGCCGCCGCCAGCCGCTGTCCACGCGCGGTGAGAAGCAGTGCGCAGCTGCATTGTGCCGCGAGCCCGCAGCAGGCAAGGTCGTACATGCCCGCAAGGAATGGCGCGCCGAGCGCGTCGGGCGGGTCTTCCGCCGCAATATGAGCGGCCCCTATCACTAGAAGGGCCCAGACAACCGCGCGCGTCATCCGGTCGGCGTGCGCCCCATCGGCCCATACGGCGCGCAGGTAGCAGATGAGCGTGATGATGCCGAGGCTAAGTGGTAGCGCGCCGTGGACCGGAGTGCCGAGCAGGCTGAGCAGGCCGCACGCATCTCTCGCGGTCATGGCGACGAGCGCAAGCATGTGCCAACGTGAGCCTGCCGCAATCAGCGCATGCACGCCCCGTTCCGAAGAGCTCGAGCGCACACCGGGGAAGTCGGGGGAGGCATGTGTGGCCCTCTGGATCTCGAGATTCGTGTGTGGAATTGCGGATAGGGGCTGCAGGGCGAGGAGGAGGGCGCAGGAGAGTGGGTGGAGGGGAGAGGAGAGGGCAGCGGAGATGGGGAAGCCGAGGCCGAGGAAGAGGTGGTGGAGAGAGGCTGAGAGGAAGGCGAGGAAGAGGAGGAGCTGTGCGAGAGCGAACAGCATGCTGTACTCTGTGCTTGGACTTGGCGCGGGGGACGGAGAGGCGGGGAGGGCGAGGGGGAGGGAGAAGGGGGAGGGGGGGAAGAGAAGCGGAGGAAGGGGGGCGGGGGCAAGGGGGGGCGGGAAGAGGAGGAGAGGAGGAGGGGTAAAGAGTAAAGAGGAAGAAGGGAGAGAGAAGGAGGGAGGGAGGGAGGGAGATAACGAGAGAGAGAGGGAGGGAGAGAGAGAGAGAAAGAGAGAGAGAGGAGTGGGGGGGGGAGCAAATAAACCAAGGCGAAGAGGGAGAAAGAGGGGAACACAGTAAGAGAGAAGAGAGAGAGACGGGGCGCGGGTGAAGGCATAGAAGAATGGAAGAAGCAAGGCATCGAAGGAATGGGTGAAGTACTCAGTGGGAAGAATGCTGTGTGACCACAGGGCAGACAGAGGGTATTTTAGTAGAGACGTCGGACCGTAGGGAGAGGGGGGAAAGAAAAAGGAGTGTAGGGTTAGAAGTTCCCTGCAAGGGTTGGCGGTCCGGCGTCCGGGGTCCTGGAGTAGGTTCGTCCGAAGTAGTCTTAAAGAATGCATAAGAATATGGAATCTGAATCAAACAATGAACATGGATTGTGTTCGTTAGAATAAAACCCCATCGATTCGAATCCGATTCGGCCATTCCATTTCCATTTCCATAGTCCATAGTCCATAGTATTAGTGTATTAGTATTAGCAGGTAGCAGGGCGGTCAAACAGGGGCTTTTTAACTATTAGTAAGGGTTGGGTTGCATTTTTGACCGTGGCGCGATGCTCAATAAAATACCTCCAGGCGGGCCACCTGCCGCCACGCAAATCTTCGCCGCGGCAATCATAATCAATAATAGTACTACTAGTAAGAATAAAGGGGCTACAAGCTAGAGCTAGAGGCTAGAGGCGCGAGAGGGCTAAGCAACGCACAACGCACAACGCAGCAACGAGGCGCGTCGTGCGAGAGAAATCATTTCTAGAAATCCGCCCGGGGGGAATTTTTGGGAGGCTCTCTTGTGGCTGCCTTGGTGCTGTCACCTGCGTCTCCATTTCTCGACCGTCGTGGCTGAAGCTCAGCTTCTTCGCAACTTTGCTGGACTAACGCTAGTGCTAGCGCCATACGCGCGTTGCTGCTTCTTCGAATTCTTATCAAGCTGCGGGAGCGCGAGCTTGATGCCCGCGCAGCGCATGCATCAAATGGAGATGGTCAAAGGCATGCACGTATGACCAAGGGTGTACTGCGACATCACAGCACATGAGGAAGCAGAAGCGACAGCAAAACACAAGAATCCCACCCCTCCCGCTTCCGCATTCCTCTTTCTTGCGTCACAAGCAGCACGATCACGCACGGCGTTAGTCATCACAACGGCGGAGGGTAGCAAGAGGACTTCAAACAGACGATGCTAGTGATGTAGCAGAAGAAGTTGCTGCCAACCACCAACAAATCAGTAATGGATCTCCCTCTCACAATTTAGCAAGAGAAAGGGTCATTGACAGCACGGAGCTCTTGCCATGGTTGCGAAGCCTGCCGTCGCACTTCCCACTCCTTCTGCTTGGCCACGTGCCCCTTCAATGTATTATGACGCCAGCAGCGTGGGAATAAAGCACTTAGCCCGTCTTGTTACAGTGTTTATGCTGTCCTGAGCGGAGGCGAGATCAGGATGACGCCATCGCCACGGACGAACAGCATGTCAATCTGCCGCTTGGATGTCTTGATAATCTCCTCGTACGTCTCCTCGTCCACCTCAACCGATGTGACTGTCTCCTCCACATCGCCGAGAACCATGTTCAGGTGCTGGTCGTATGCCTGCAGCTCGGGTCAAGTCGGGGAGAGAGCAGATGATAGAGACAAAGGATGATTCGGGGGGTGGGGACAGGAATTGGGCATTCGCCAAGTCTGCGTCTCTCGGGTCACGAGGCGCACATGCAGCCTGCCACGAAGGTCACGGTCTCCGCGCAGCTTGACGAGGATCCGCTCGTCGAGCGAGAGCCGCACCTGTGCGGGGACAGGAAGAGGTGAAGGGGCGGTGAGTGCCGCCTCCTCAGTGCCGCCCTGCCCTCCTCCTTCCAAGTACTCCACTTCCGTCTCCCCGCACGCCCTCCTCGTCCTCTCACTCCCCGCCCCTCTCTCCCTCCCCCCCCCCCCCCCCCCCTTCCCACTCCTGCCCTTCTCCCTCTCTGCCCCTTCCCCCCTCTCCCGCCCCAACCTTCCTCCCTCTCACCAGGTCGAGCGGCTCCGCCACCACCGACGTCATGCGAAAGCGAAAGCAGCGCGGCGCTCCCACCACTCGCAACTCCCCCCGATCCGGTATCGCTGGCTCTCTTACTTCGATAGAGAAGAGCAATACCTTACTCTACTCTACTTTAGATAGTGACGGTGTGACGGACGGTGTGCCAGGTGCCAGGCCCTTAGAGCTTTATTTAGATAAAAAACTGTGTGCAGGCCGGCCTCCCTCAGCTCTCTCTCTCCCCCCCCCGGTATCCCACCCAGACACTCCCTCTCCTCTCTCTCCCTCTCTCGCGCGCGTCGGTCGGCGGTGCGCCGCCCCCTTGACTCCCCCCCTCCTCCCCCTCCCCCCTCGTTTCCCCCCTCCCCCCTTCGTTCCCCTTCTCCTCTCTCACCCCCTCACGCGTGTACTGCGTCGATCACCGTCGTCTCCTCCCCCCTCCCCCCCCTTTCCCTCCGTACTGCCGCACCACCTTCCCCCCCACATCCGCTCCGCTCAACTCCCCGATGCTCCCCCCCCCCCCCCCCGCTTTCCTTCCCCTAAACCCGCCACCAGCTCGCGCCTCCCCCCCCTTCATCCCCCCCCCTCCCCCCCCGCCCCCCCCTCGCTTCCCCAGCGTCGGCAGCAGCTCAGGGTGGGGACGTCTATCTCCCTTCCCCCCACTCTCCCCGCACCTTTCCCCACCCTTGTCCACTTCATGTTTCACACCAGCCACCCAGGGAAGTTGGGGTAGACCCCCTCAAAATCATCTTCTCCCATCCCTTTCTTCTCTCTTTCCCCTTCCTACCATCTTTCAATTTTCTCGCTGCACAAGGCATAGGCGAGGGCTCAGTAGCCTGGAGCCAAGACTGCAACTGTCCAACTCACCACGCAAGACTCGCTCCACAGGTGGCCATCCCCGCACCATGAGCTCATTCATCGGACGTGAGTTGCTCAATCCATCGCATGTGATGGAGGCGTCCTACGACGCGGACACCAAGCTCTCGCAGAATTCGGGACTTGACTTTATGGGCAAGGAGGTGGACACCGGGGTGAGGCTGCTGGCCCAGACTAGGCACATTGGCCGCCTTACGCGCAGTGGTTCACCCGTGTTTCGGCTCACCTTGCCACCCCGCACCACAGACGACCATCATGGCGGTCAAATTCAAGGGAGGCGTCGTTGTGGGAGCGGACTCGCGCGTCTCCACTGGGGTTTACATCTCGAATCGCGCATCGGACAAAATCACCGCTGTCGATGACAAGATATATTGCTGCCGCTCAGGCTCTGCTGCGGACACACAGGCTGTCAGCGACTATGTGCGCTACTTTCTTGATCAGCACAGAATGGAGTATGGCAAGCCACCAAAGGTCGCCACGGCGGCTAGCTTCTTCCAGCAGTTGGTGCGTGCTATCTGCTCGTTGCAAATCACATTGGGCCTCGTCAATGTGCATCGAGCATTGCGGACGCTGACATTTTTTTCTCCCACCACTCACTTCACGACACACACGCCCTCCTTAAACACAGTGCTACCAAAATAAGAATATGCTGACGGCCGGCATCATCGTCGCGGGCTGGGACGAGGAAAAGGGAGGCCAAGTATTTGCCCTACCCATCGGTGGTGCCCTACTGCCCCGTGACTACGCAACGGGCGGCTCAGGCTCGACGTACATTTACGGCTTCTGTGACGCCTTTTACAAGAAGGACATGACCCGTGCACAGTGCGAGGAGTTTGTGACCAAGGGTGAGTGTTTTTCTCGTGCTCTCGCCGCGCTGTCGTGTCTGCGCGCACGGTGTGGCTTCGGCCTTCTGCCCAGCCTCAACAGCATGCTCCTACGTCCTTCCGCAGGCCTTTGCCATGCCATGGCTCGCGATGGCTCGTCGGGCGGCGTCATCCGGTTGGCTATCATCGAGGAGTCGGGAGTGGAGCGCAAGTTTATCCCGGGAAATAAACTGCCGTACGGCCCGCTTTGAGCGGGCCAGGCACCGTGCTGCTTGTGCACTTCTAGCACTCGTCTGGCACGACGGCTTTATGTACCGTCATGGTTCATCACTGTGCAACGCTTCCACCTTTGACCGCTGTCACAGTTTCCGAGGTCTTGTACGAGTAAGTATGCGTTGTGATGGCATGCGGCGTGAACGAGGCACTGCAACAATGAGGTGTTGACCCTGGAGTGCAGCAGGATGCCCAGATGGATGGCTCGTCTAGAGTATCCTCCGGAAGTAGCTGACGTTGAGCGAAGCTACATGCAAGGCACTCTTGCTGACCACGGCAGCAAACACAACTTGGAAGCGACAAACAGGATTTGTGGTGCCTGGGTCCTTGCCAATGCGTTTTCCTCTTAACTTGTGTACATACGCACATGCCGCCGTTGCAAATATCCCCGTGATTTATGGCGTCCTCAGCGAGCGAGGGTCAGCCGGAATAGGGGGTCCTACTACGCATGGCCACGTTTTTGCCGGCACGGAGTGTTGGCCTTGGCGCTAAATGAGTTGCGCCTGCATACAACTACTACCTACTATGCACTTCGAGCTGCGGGGCGGCAGCTGTCGGAGCCGTTCAGGCCCCTCGTCTGGTCGACCAGTGCGGAAGGAGCATCCGTGGGAGATTCTCGTTTGTGTTTGAGTGTGAGTGTAGAGGTTTTGGTTTGGGGAATCTTTAGTAATGACATGGCGAGCCAACGAGAGTTGGGATGGGAAAGAGTGGTGAGTCGAGCGCTTTCAGAGGGCCTACGGCCATTCCGTCGCGAGGCGAACGGCGACAACGTCGCATTCGCGAATCGAGCCACTCGTTAGAATCCTCTTTCGTGCCCATGCTCACTTCGATGAAATTTGTGTCACTCTCGGCCGACATTAGACATTAGCGTTAGCGTGACGCCGAGGCCATGCGGATCGTCAACAAACACGTCGCTGAGATGGAGGCGGCGGGCATCATCCGCAAGTCCAATTCGCAATTCGCCGTGGACTTCGCGGGTTGTCCTCGTCGGCAAGAAAGATGGTCTTTGATGAGCCGCTACAACTACAACGGGCGCATCGTCACCTGAGAGCTGAGAGGTGAGAGAGAGGCGGACGTCGGTCATCGTCATCAGTCATTCATTTCCTCGTGCGCAGTTTGTTGGGCTGCGGGCTGGTGGAATGCGGGATATGGGATATGTGATGGATGGCTAGAGGGCTAGTGGCTAGTGGGCTGCGTGTGTGTGTAGGGACTGAACTGTAGTGCAGCGCATCGCAAACCAAGAGCCAAGAGAGAGAAATTTTGTTCAAAATTTAGGTGGAATGGATGCCAAAATACCAAAGAAAATTTGGGCGAGACAAGCTCGAAAGTCTTGGAATTGCCAACCCCTCACTCCCCCCCACCACCACCACCTCCCACCTCCCGTTGTCATCTGGCGACTCTTCACTGCACTTCCCTCTTCCCGCGCATCATCACCGCAGGGTGACCTCGACCTTGAGCTCCCTCAGCTGTGAGAGCATTGGCTGGCTCTCCGCGCCAATCGGGTTGCGCGAGAGGTCCACCGAAAACAGCCGAGAGCTCCGCGCCAGCTCGCACAGGCGCTGCACCCCCGCAGGGCCGATCCGGTTGCGGTTGAGGTTGAGCAGGAGCCTCTTCGTCCTCCGGCATGCGCCGGCCTCGAGGACGCGACAGATCATGTCGAGGTACTCGTCGCCAGCGTCGAGGAGGGAGGAAAGAGGGACGAGGAGCGGTTCGCCCAGCCAGTTGCCAATGGTGGGGGGTTTTGGTTTTGGGGGGGACAGCGTCCAATAAACCCGACCTGCATGGTGGGCGTGATCTTCATCGACTCACGCCGAGTCTCCGAGGGGGAGAGCACAAATATGGAATAGGGGAGGAGAGGGTTTTTAATTTTATAAGCGGAGAAGTAGTAGGTGAGAGGACTGAAAGAGAAGAGAGAGAGGGGGAGAGAGACGGAGCGCCACTCTCCGATGTCGTCGGCGGCATCTCTCTGCCTCTCACTCTCTCTCGCCTCTGGCGCAGGCGCGCTCGAGCTGGGGCGATGGTTCAGGCCTCCAAGGCCCGTCGCGCGCGCCGACGCCAAGAAGCTTGAGGCCGACCTGCTTGCCATCGCGCGCACCGGCAGCAGTAACCTCTACCCGGCCTTCTGCCAGCTGGAGCAGGCTTGTCCGCCGCCTGCAGACCTGCTGCTCAGCTCGCCCGAGCTGCTCGACGGACGGTGGTCGCTACTCGCCACGGTAGCTGCGCGTGTTGGAGAAGACGTCACGCAGAGCTCCGCGCAGGCGGGCGTCGTCAACGCCTCTGGCATTTCGGTCGACGTGTCGCAGGACGCTCTGCCTGTCCAGGAGGTCGATGTGGCAAGTGGGCGCATCGGTAACGAAGTAACCATTTCCCTACTTGGGCAGAGGGTGATCCTACGCGTTTCTGGTGGGTTCAAGCCCGCCGAGCCACCCGCCCCAGGCACGAGAGCAATTGTGACATTTGATTCACTGGACATCTTCACCAAGGATGGGAAACGCCTCCTCTCCGCTGGCTGGATTTTTGATTTGGCGAGAAGGATTAATCCTGGGTTGCAGAATGGTGCTGACGAGTCCTCGTGGCTCGAAACCACTTACATCAGCGAAAATGCACGTCTTGGTCGCGGAAACAAAGGCTCCGTGTTCGTACTAGAAAGGGTATCTCAGAACAGCGAGGCTGTGCTAGCAGATTGGCCCCTATAGCCCTATGAGCTTTGGCGGCCGCAATTAGCTGATTGAGTGTGAGAGAATCAGCCGACCGGTGAGCTCACGCTGTCACACCGACACATGTTGTACCGCTGGAGGATCGGCGGTGCTCCGGCGCAAGAAAGGCGATTTTTCGAACCTGAGCTTGTGTTCCATCGAATGTCCTCTCCACTTAATGCTCAATATTTTTTTCGACACAGTAGAAATTCGTAGTTCGATGTAAACACGCGTTTACGACATGGTTTACGAACACGCCATACGCGTCAACCTACGTTCAAAGTAGGGGTCAATGGGGATGCCTCGTGCCCTCCCTTACCGGCCACCGATGCAACCGAGAGGGCACTAAATCTATCTAGAACAAGAAATTGTGCGACCGGGAATATGTTGGGATCATGGGTGAAGCTGCAGTACAGGTGCAGTGATGCTGGTGCAGGTGAAGAAACGGTGAAGGCGGTGCGCTGGGGGGCCATTAGGCACTCCAAGGTGGATGTTGAGGGGCCAGCGCCGGGTTCATGGACAGGACCGGGTTCTCGGCGAGGTCGAGGATCGAGGAGGAACACGTAAATTCGTTGGTTGCCGGTCGAGCACAAATTGGCTGCCGCGAGCAAGGAGGTGAAGATCTCGCGGTGATCGCAGCCGAGGGAGAGAGCGCGCTCGAGGGGCTTGATGAATGAGAGGCGAAAATCATTCCACGTGAAACCTACTTTTATAAGTGGGGGTCAATGGGGGCCTCGCGCCCCCCTCTCTCCATCGCGGACACCCCCCGGGGTGGGCCCGTACAATCAACCTCAGCCCCTGCCCTCTGGCAGGGGCTGGGCAATCATCATCCTGGCCCAGACCCTTCGTGGGCGCGGGCCGCGACTCGCACTCCCACGCCCATACTGAGCCTGCCCTCGAGCTGACTCCCCCCCCCTCCGCCTGGTCGCCAGGCATACAGAGGCCACTGGGAGCAGGCTCCAATGGCCAGCGTGGCAAGCGTGGGAGAGGCAGGGGGGCCAGGGGCTGGGCCCCAGCCTCCACTGCCCCCTGAGCTGCCCTTGCTGGCGGCCCTCTGGGAGCCCCCAAAGGCCCTCAGAGAGCAGGCCGTGGCGCGCCGCATGGCGACGCGCCGCAGGGAGAGGGGTGGAGGAGAATGGAGAGAGGGAGAGGGGGGGTTTTGCACCCCCCCCCGATGGAGTGCGGTAAGAAACGGGCCCCGTTTGCGTTAGCAAACGGACGAAGGGGGGCGGCTGGCGACAGGAGGAAGAGAGGAAGGGAGTGGCTCAAGACGTCCTTGTGGCAGGTATCGGGGGGCGCAGTCATTTATTTCTTCGAGGACTGCTCGCGGCGCGAGCTGTAAGGGCCGTTCTGCTTCTCGACGAGAGGTTCCTTCCCCCCCCCCCGGTGCTTTTCCCCGGTGAGTCGCCCGACGTAGGTCGGTCCGCCTCACTGGGTTTTCCCTCATTGGGGCTTGTGGAGAGTTATAATGGGAGCCGGGGGTTTGCGAGGGGGGAGATTTGAAGGGATGCATATGTGTATGTGTCTGTGCCACCACTTCAAGGCGTGCGGGCACAACAACTGAGTTTATACTTGGTTGCCCCATGGGGGGGCACGAGCCCCCCCCTCTCTCCACTCCTCCCCTGCCATGGGGGAGGAACCACTCATCCTCCTGGCACGCCTGATGGCTTGCCAGGAGGCCACTGCCCTGCTGACCCACTCTCTCCCTGGCAGGCTCGCCTGCCTCGCGCGTCCTGGCCTGTCGTGGCCAGCCCATCGCTCCAACCCCCCCTCCCCCCCTGGTCGACAGGCAGACAGGTGCAGAGTGGGGGGCCCAGAGGCCCAGGAGCGCCAACGAGGGAGAGGCAGGGGAGGCCAGGGCCCAGCCCCAGCCTCCTCTGCCCCCTGAGCTGGCCTCCAGGAGCCTCCAGGGGCCGCCAGAGGGCAGCTGCAGGCCTGCCGCAGGCGCGCCATCGCGCGTGCCGCAGGAGAGGGGAGAGAGAGCGCGGAGAAGGGGGTGGGCGGAGCGAGAGCTCCGCTCACCGAAAAATTGGTAAGTCCCGCACCTGTTTACAGGATAAGTCGGGACTGAGTCGGCCGCCCACTCGGAGACACAGGAGGAAGGGGGGGAAAGATCACCGGGGGGGGGCGCGGGCCACCGGACCATATCTAAGCCCTTCACCCCTGTCCCCCTAGTAGTGCACGGGGGGAGCCGCCTTATGGCGGGGGGAGGAGGGCCGGGGGAGTGGGGGTGTAGAAAGCATGCTACGTGCTACGTGTAGTAGGTAGTGGTTCCATTCGCCGCGAGTGCGGTAAGAATATTAGAAGGTTTTTTTTTTCAAGGCGTGCGGGCAGGTGCGCTGAGGGGTGTCGTGATGTCGTGATAGTACCGGGCTAGTGGGAGTAGTGGTACTAACGCTCAGTTGTTTTATTATTAAAATCATTCCACGTGATGGCGGCCGTCTGAACGTTGTCAGATGCCAGCCCAGTAGGAAATTTGATCTCGGAGAGCTCCTTGCCCATGCGGACTTGGTGGTGGAGCGTGCGGTCGAGAAAGAACCAGCTGCGCGCCCACTTGGCCACGTGCTCCTTCTCGAAGAACACGCGGTAGTGCCAAACGTTGCCGCCGGTTATCGAGAGAGTTCTAAGCAGGTTCACGGTCCTCGTTAGAGGTCGTGAACCGCCGGACGATTTCTCAACCGCACGCACGCGCAAGGCCACCCAGGGAAGGAAGCCGAAAATCAAATCTCCACACGACCTCAGCGCCCCTGTCTTTTCAACTAACAACAAAGGCGCCCTGGTAATGCACACGAATCTGTCTCTGGTAGCGAAAGCCCTCAACATAGCAGAGCGTCTTGCCTAACCAATGTGGAAATCAAAGCCGCAGCTTGGATTGTAACGAGATGAGCGAGATGTAACGAGATGGCCTGATGGCCCGACGACGAGATGAACGAGATGGCCTTGATGGCCCGACGAGATGAACGAGATGGCCCTGGGGCCCGACGAGATGAACGAGATTTTCGGGTAACGGAACTGGACGAGGAGTTTCCCCACTAAGCTTGGTCGTAATGCGGTGAAACCGATTTAGAGACAAGCGGGAAACCGGGGCGGAAGGAACTGGCAAGGAAGCCGGCAGGAAGGCAGAGGAAATGTCTTGGCAAGGCGACGGAGGCAGGATTTTAACGGTAGACGGAGTGCAGAATTTTAACGGTAGGAAGGCAGGATATTTTAACCGTAGGAAGAGGCAGGATTTTTACCGTAGAAGAAGAGCGTGGAATTTTTAATGGTAGAAGAAGAGTGCGGAATTTAACTGTAGAAGAAGAGCGGCGAGGAGAAGGAGCGGGGCTCGAACTGCAGAGCGCTCCGTCCGGACTCGAACTCGCGACCCAGAGCAAAAGGTTGGTGGAGGCGGTGGGTTGAACCACTATGCCACGCGAGAGTTTACGTAGCCATAGGGCCCATGGGAAGGGCTGAGAACCGCCCTATATACTCTGGGTTTTTTTTTTCTTCTTTTTCACTTTTCTTCTTCTTTCTTCCTCTGTTCTTTTTACTGTTTACTGTTTTTTTTTCTTTACTGTTATTTCTTTTTGCCTCTGAGACATCGCGAATGCGACAAGCGACCCCTAGCCGCTAGTAGCGAGCCGACCAACCGACGACAGACCTTAGTCACAATGACAACAGTTGCCTGGCGCCCAGCACAAGGAACAAACACACATCAGCCGGTAGCCCGATGGCACAGGAGGAAGGTGAGAACCAGGCCGCCGAGAATCGGTACACACCGTGCCACTGGAAACCCACTACACCCAGCCCCTAGGTAGAGCACGAGGGGACGAGCCGCAAGGCAGGTGGAGGGGGAGGGAAGGGAAGCGGGCGTGGCTGCGAAGATACTGTGCAGGGTCGCGCGCGCGGCGAGAATATTAACAAGTTTTTTTTTATGCATAATGAACCAGGATCTTAGGTCCGGGTCAGCTGGCCTTGCCCATGGTTTCGTGTTTCGCTGCGAGAAGCGAGAAGCGCGCATGAAGGCCATCGGTAAAATAATACCGCAGGAGGGCCTGCCATATGTTTCCGCACGGCCGTCAGAGGCCTAAAATCGGGTATTTTTCGCCGAAAATTTTGCCGGAAGACCCCCGGTTTTTTTTGCGGATCTCCCATACCGGAACATATAGGAAGGTTATTTAGGCCTTCGTTTGCCCATTAATTACAGATGGTGCCCTCCGCACCCCCCTCGTGAGTGACCGGGCTATGTTTACCTGGGCTACCCCCACTCGCCCCTCCGTCCCCAGTTTTGGCGCCAAAATCGCCGCCGGCCGCGCGCTCTCTCTCCTCTCGTTCCTTCTTCTCACTCTCTTCTCTCCCTCCAGTCCGCATCTCTTCTTCTCTTTCTCTTCACCTCTCTCCTACTACTCCATCTTCTCTTGCAGCGGGGCATCTCCTGTCTTTGTATTCTCTATCTCTCCTCTCTCCCCCTCTCTTCTCTACGTTTTTCTTTCTCCCCGGCAGAAAGAGAGTTGTACAACAGAGGCAGGGTCCATCCCTCTTTCCTCCCTTCAAAATCATTTCTCGTTCCACGAGCAGTTTCTTCCCTTCCTCCCACTCTCTCCTCTTCTCCTATTTTATCCTGCGGAGTCTCTCTCTTCTGCTGTCGTGCTCTCTCTCTCTCTCTCTCTCTCTCTCTCTCTCTCTCTCTCTCTCTCTCTCTCTCTCTCTCTCTCCCTCATTTTTCGATTTTCTTCTTACTCTCTCCCTCCTGGAAACCCCACCCCTTTGCCGCGGGTTCGCGCCTTCGCGCACATCTCTAGAAATATCTTTCCCTCGTCCCCTGTATTTCTGCCTTCCCAGAAAGAGGAGAGGAGAGAGAGAGAGAGAGAGAGAGAGAGAGAGAGAGAGAGAGAGAGAGAGAGAGAGAGAGAGAGAGAGAGAGAGAGAGAGAGAGAGAGAGAGAGAGAGAGAGGGAGGGAGGGAGGGAGGGAGGGAGGGAGGGAGGGAGGGAGAGGGGAAGGAGCGAGCGAGAGGTAGGGTAGGGAGGGCAACCGAGAGCGGGGCGCGCATGCCGAGCAAGGAGGTGGAGTTTGAGGTGGCCAGCGTGAGCTCTGAGGCCGAGAGCCACCCGGCACTCAACCTGGCCGAGGGGCGCAGGAAGGGCTGGCTTGTGGCGGAGGGCCACAAGAAGCCCGCAAAGCTCGAGCTACAGTTTCAAAGCCCTGTTCACCTCGACTCGGTCCGCGTGACCAACCAGGATACGCCGGTGAGCATCGTCATCTTTGCAAAGGGAGAAACCAAGGAGCGAGCCTCGTACATTGGCGCAGCACCGCAGCAGGTGAGCCGTACACAGCCCGCCTCTTTCAGCAGCGCCTGTTGGTGATGCTCCGCATCGAGCGTCCCTTACGCCAGGCCTCTCCGTAACATTTCGCAGACTGGCAGCGCAATGCATGGAGACTGCATCCGGCTGGCCTCAGCAACGCTTACCCTTCCTGGTGAGACATGGGACTTCCGCCTGGGTCGAGCGGAGCATCAGTTGAACCCTGTCGCTGCGCAGCAGGCCTGGAGCGGCCTCGTTGTCGACGTCTCGCCTCTTCCGGGCGCTGAACCCACAAGCGCACCCTTTGGTCTGAAGCGGTTGGATGTGGAGCGCACGCTCAGCGAGGGCGAGAAGAACGAGCTGCGTGAGCGGCGAGGCGAGGCCGCTCAGCGTGCAGAGCAGCTGGCCGCCGAAGCTGCTCGAAAGCGAGCGGAGGTTGCGCGTCAGGCTCAGTCTGAGCGGCCCAAAGCTCCGCTTCAGCAGGCTCAGCCAGTAGCGGCGGCGAAATCGGCCGTACCAGTGGCCAAGCCGCCGCCGTTGCCACCGAGACCTCAGATGCCTGCGCACCTTGCCGTGAAGCAGAAGCTGGCATGCATGTGCCCCACACCACATTGCCCAGGATGCGGCCCGCGGTGCAACCGGCAGAGCAGCTGCCCTGCGCTGCCATCGAAGCTGGCCAAATGTAAGATGCCCGGGGCTAACTTGCATAGGCCGTATTGGAAGTGTGTGGGCAATTTGTGCTTCGTCCGGTGGGCGGACGAGGCGACCGTCAAAGCGCAGATCAGTCTTCCCGAGCTCGATGATGAGGATGATCTTTCGGCGGACACAGGCGCTGCCAGCGGAGCAGTAAATCGATCGGCTGAGGTCGCGACCCATGTCAAGCGGCCGCTAGCTGCCGCTGTTGCGCTTAGCGAGAACAATGAGACGGAAGGCAGAGATACCAGAGTGGTAGCCAGCAGACTTGCTGAGACCCCATCACACCACAACTGGGCGCCAGCCCCCGCTCCTACACCGAGCGGTGGCAACGCCGCTCTGAATGCGGCCATGTCGCAAGAAGTGTATAGTTTTGTCTCCCAAATGAAGGCGAAAGCAACGGCACCCACCCAACGACCAGCCTTAAAGGTGCCACCAACACCGAGAGCGCCTCTCAGCACAGGCAGCGCTTTCACACCCGCGCCCAAGCGGAAGGAATTTCCGGCCTGCAACGCCACTATTGCAGGAGCTAAACGTGCTAGGCCGCTTAAGCCCCAACCGCAGGCAACATGCGGCGTTACGACACAGCATGTGGAGGAGGCGGAGTGTTCGGCCTCAAGCGGAGAAACAACCGAAGTGTCGGACGAAGAGTCAGGTGAGGAAACAAATGAGAAGTCGGACGAGGTAGTCTCTTCTTCAGGGCAGTCCTCACTTTTGTGGCCTGAGAAACCCGAGAAGGGCGTTCCTTGCATGTACGGAGAGGGCTGTAAGCGCTTGAACCGGAAGCACTTCAAAGAGTACGCGCATCCCAAACGCGTTGTCCTGACGAATCTGCTCGAGGGCGGCGTTGGCGGCGCGCAAAAATTCTTCGTGGACATGGGCTTGATATCGCAAGGCGCCTCACAAATGAAGGCCCCCGAGCTCCAAGCGGAGATCGAAAGGCAATTTGGCATGCGAGAGTACTTGGATTGAGCTTGGTTTCTTGTACCGCATGTCCGCTCTTGTCTATCGCTGGGCATGTTGCGTCATTGGTGTCCGGATCTATGTGTGTGCGCGCGCGCGCGCGCGTTATGTGTGCTAGGTATGTGGCGGATGCCACGAGTGGCAACATGAGCGCACCTTCACGCCTAAGTAAAGCAGAGCAGCAAGAGCATGAGCAGCAAACCGAAAAGGAGCGGACAAGGTCGCCGGTGCGCTCTGGCGCATGGCAATCGGGGTAGCGACCAATATTTTAAGTTAAGAGGCGCTGCGACCTCAGGTGTGTTTGCTTTTTGCACTGTGAAAAAGGGCAACCTCAAGTTGCACCTTCTTCCGATCCCGCCGGCACTCGCCATAATCACTCTCTTAGCTTGGCGCCACGTAATCACAGACTTTTCTATAAGAATAAGATACACTACGACGGCACGACTTTTCAACTAAGTTTATACTTAGTTCGCGGCCATGTGGCCCCATCATGGGGGGGCACGAGCGCGCTTAGCACGAGCCCCCCCCCCCCCCTCTCCACTGCTCCCCTGCCATGGGGGAGGAATGGGAGGAATCACTTATGCTCCTTGCATGCCTGATGGCTTGCTAGGAGCACACTACCTTGCTGATCCATTCTCTCACTTCTCACTAGCAGCTACTAGGCTCGCCTGCCTCGCGCGTCATCGCTCCAACCCCCCCCCCCCACCCCTTGGTCGACAGGCAGATAGGTGCAGAGTGGGGGCCAACCTGAACATGTTCACATCTGAACATGTTCACTCCCGGCCAGAACCAGAACAAGTTGACTCCACCCTAAACAAGTTGACAAGTTGACTCCACCACCCTGAACAAGTTGGCTTCCCCCACTGAACAAGTTGGTTCCAACCACTGAACAAGTTGGTTTCAACCTGCAACCTGAACAAGTTGGTTCCACCCACTGAACAAATTGGTTCCACCCTCTGAACAAGTTGGTTCCACCCTGAACAATAGGGCTTGGCAAAAATGTCTAGACTTTCTTTTAGACATTTGCGGCAAAGCGGAGCCGAACCCAGAGACCGTGGCCAGCCCGGCAGGGCCAAGCGACGATAATACGCGTGGCGCGGAGGCTGACGACAAGAACCCACAAGAGGTCAGGGTATCCGACGACGAAACATACATCACCAAGCTGAACAACATATGGATTCACACCGGCACAAACTACCTAGGCGAGCCAGCTGACATGGCGGAAGTCGCGACCCCAGAGGAAATTAGACAATACCACCCCCCCGCAAAATGGGAGAACGGACTAAAAGGCCCGAAATACATGGAATACCCGTTAGCGGATGAATACACGATCGGCAACGGAACACAACTCGACCGCATTACAGTCTCGGACATAACAAGAGAATTGGAGGAGAAAACTCAAAGCAACACGCCCCAACCGGCACGTGAGGCATGGGCACGAAAACTCGGCCTAACCCAAGAGGAATGGAAGCACGTGGCCAGCCTATACACTCTGCCTCTACTAAAACACACAGACAAACATCCACACTTCAAGCACATCACCCATAGGAGACTAGGAACGCGAAACCGCTTCGACATGGCGACCACGACGAAATGCAGACTATGCGGAAGACATCAAGAGAGCTCGACCCACCTGGCCAGATGCCCCGCCACAAAACAGGTCTTCAAGACGATAGAAGCGATAGCAGGCTTCACCCCGGAACACAAAAGAACGGCGACGCAAGAAATAAAGGATAAGCTGTTTGCATACCCGAACACACCGACGCCCGATAGCCTCAAAACCCTATACCTGATAGCATGGAGATTTATAATAACGGACTTCTATAAGGTCGAATATGACAACTACACTTTTCACCACATCCCCGTCATCGAACGTACTTTGGCCAGATTCGCAACCCTCGTACACGGCCTCGAATCCCCCACCAAAACCTCGCTAGCGCGCACACAACAAGCCTCCCGAGGCAGAAGGCCAAAGACCAAAGACGCACGGGAACTCAGCACCCCGATCTTCAAAGTGGACGCCAAAGGAGCCCTCACGATGAACACAAACCTGATCCTGGTGGCGCAGGCACTCGACATAGCGAAAAGACTTGCTTAATCCCCTAACAAACACCGCACCCCGCACCCCCCACGACCCCACGTCGCAGGCTCGATGCTCGGTACGCAACACAAATCCACACCCACACTTCACGTGACAACACCCACAAGAAACACAAGGGAAACCGACTGTCCGATGGAGCGAGAGAGGGTCGAGAAATCGACCATCGGAGATCGGTACACGCCGCCTGCCACTGGAAACCCCGAACACTGAGCCCCTAAGTAGAGCACGAGGGGACGAGCCGCAAGGCGAGTGAGAGGGAGAGATAAGGGACGCGGGCGCGGCTGTCAGGGAAAGGTTGCGGAGTCGCGCGCGCGGCGTGAATATTAAGAAGTTTTTTTTTAGACATTTGGGCGGATTTTCGCCAAAGAGATGTCTCGAGACATGTGGAGACATTTGGGCCGGTGAGACCGCTCTCTCCGAAAACAAAACTGTCATTCCAAAAACAAAAACAAAACTGTCACTACGCGTGCACGCGTGCGCGTCGGCGCGCTCAATGGCCGGATGGCCGGCCCGGGTGAGCTCACTAGCTCACTCCCCAGCCCCTCCAGCCTGCTTGCACACTGCATGTCTGCATGTCCCACGCGCCACGCAGCCCTTGTCTCTTCCACACTCACATCATCGCGGCCCTTCGCCTTCGCGCAGGATCAGCACGCCACACAACACGCGCCTCAACTTCACAGCTTCTCGTTGATGATTCCAAACTCGACTTGGCATCGCGGCTATTACCACGGTCGCGTACAAAGCACAAAGCTGCGTGCGCGTACCCACTTAGTGAGCGTGCGCGTCGTGTAGAGATGATGCGAGCGTGCCAGGACCAGGACTCGCCGGATGGCACTTCTCTGGCCGCCATCACCTCGTATTCAAACGGGGCACACCGAAATCAAAGGACGAGCCACAGTCTCCCGCCCCCTTCTCTCCAACTCCTGGCCGAAGCAGCGCGCGCGGCCTCCCCGGAACCAGCTTCTCCGCTAATGAGGGAACTGGGGAAGGGGGGGGGGGTTGTTAGGGGTTAAGGTTGGGTAGTAGGGAGGTACACTAGCACACTGCCTCACGCCGCACACGTAGCGGGGTTTTTTAAGAAGATTTTTTTTTTCGTATTCAAACGGGGCACAGGCCGATTCTGCATAGGCCTTGCTGCCATGGCTGCCGTAATGGCGTAACCACTGCTCCAGAATGTCGTGATCGTTCGTTAGCGCGGGGTCGTCGGGGGGGGCGGCAGTGCGTCGAGCGCGACGCCGGTTCTCCCGGTCCTCTAAGCGGAAGGACCTGTCGTGCGTAACTTTCCCATGATGCGCTCGGCTACGCGGCGGCGACCGGGGTGCCTGCGCTCAGGGCGTATGGGTTCACGTTTACCCGGTGTTGACCCACTTTGCGTTAACACCTCCATTGGCTAGGTGTGGCACATGCGTTAACACCTCAATCTGCAAGTGTTGGTACCAGCAGCGGGTTAACACCACACTGCCGGTGCTGTGTACTACTGTGCACCCACGCACCCACGCACTCACGCACCCACTGAATGCTACGTGCCGCGCGTGCGCGCGCACGAGGAGCTGCACGGCCAAGTGGCAAGTGGGGAGTTGCTCTTCGGCACGGGCACCATGGCCAACTTGGAGCTTGCGCGGCTGCACCGCTGCACCTGCTGCTGCGCGCGCTGCGCTGCTGCCGCTACACAGGCGGCGCGATGGGACCGTGCTACTCCTTGTGCACGCGTGGGCCGCCTACTGCGTGGGGAGGCAGCGGCGGCGGTCGGAGGTGCGCCGGCGGTGCCCGCCACCGCCTTCGCGGCCGTGGACCGGCTGCTCGCCGCACTCGCTGCGCGCGACCGACCGGCCGACGCTCACGTTGCGCGCTGCGCGTCGCCTGCGCGTTTCACCTGCGCGGGGCCGCGCGTGTCCCGATAGGCATTTTGTCATTTGACCGCGCATTCCCTCGCGCGCGCTGCCGCGCTGCCCGCTAAAGCAAGCAGAATCAGCAACCAGCAACCGCAACAGTGACAGTGACGAGTAGAAGTGCGTCAACACCGTGTCAACACTTGTTGTGCCCTGCGTCAACACTTGTAAGAGGCCAGATGGGTTAACACCTTGCCCAAACTACTGTAATGGGCCCTCGAGGGCGTGTCAACGTGAACCCATACGCCCTGCCTGCGCTCGAGGAGGTATGGGGGCGAGCATGGAAGAGCGGCCATCGTGGCGGTCATGCCGATTGCCCTTCTTGTCGCGGTGGCCGCGTTTGTCGCGGCGTGTCCCTCGCCGTTCTGTTGACGACCGCGAGTACTGGTCGGAGGGACGGGAGCAGACGGGAAGAGCACGGAGCACGGAGGGCGCTCGAGCGATGGCGCAGGCGCAGAGCGTACGGAAGACACGGGGGGGGAACGTCACGCGCGCGGGGGGGGGGGGGGACTAATAGACGGAAAGGGGGTCGGGAACTCAAGGAAGCACTCGGGGAATAGGCGGGAAGGGAAAGAGGAGAGGGGGCTTCCGCGGGGGGAGCCGACGGGACGGCGCGGGGGGGGAGGGAACCGGGGTGCGACGACAGAAGGGGGTCGCGCGGGGAAACCTAGCCGGGAGCGTACGAGAGGGGTAAGTGTACAAGGGCCCTCCATTACCCGCAACACAACCTGAACAAGTTGGTTTCACCCACTGAACAACTTAGTTCCAACCTGAACAAGTTGGCTAAGGGTAAAAATAAAACTAAAACTCAAATCCTCGATTTTCGAGACGAAAATCGGCGAACCCGAACTTGAGCCCAGGGAGAAACCGAATCAGCTCGCCTTGAGCGACCACGACGGACATAGGAGACGGTACGTAACCAAGAATGCTCGTGCCCCTGCCGAAGTGCCGAAGTATCCATGACCAAAGTCTTTGAATACAACAATAACAATAACGCTAACGCTAAGGTTGGCAACAGTTGACAGTTGGCAGATCGGGTGTTCATATGACTTGTTCACTTGGCAGATCTGGTGTTCACGCAAAGCATATGAACACCAGTTGAACGTTCTCGCACAACCCCTCCGCACTTGCAACTATGTCCGTTCATCAGCGAGAGCATACTCTAGAGTAGGCATAGAAAGTCCCTAGAGTAGAAAATCTGGAGAAAAAAGAAAATCAGAGGAAGAGGAAGTTCCGAGGAACAGCAGAAGGAAGGACGGGGCTGGTATGAAGGCTATCAGTAAAAGGATAGGACGGGAGCGACGACAGAGGCTAGAAGAGAGGAAGACACCAAGAAAACAGAGAAGAGAGGAGAGTGAAAAGAGAAGAGATGGCGAGGATAATACACGGGAGAGAGGGGAGAGAGGCGGAGAACGTAGAACGTAGAACGGAGAGAGAAGAGAAAGAAGGAGAGAGGAGAGAGGAGAGAGGAGAGAGGAGAGAGAAGAGAGGAGAGAGGAGAGAGGAGAGAGGAGAGAGGAGAGAGGAGAGAGGAGAGAGGAGAGAGGAGAGAGGAGAGAGGAGAGAGGAGAGAGGAGAGAGGGCGCCGCGCGATGGCGGAGGGGAGCGCCGAGGCCTTCATGCAGCTGACCGGCGCAGACCGCGCGACTGCGGAGCGCGTGATGGCAGCGGCCTCTTGGGACCTAGAAGCAGCGATCGCGCTGTACTACGACGACTCGTCGCCGGCTGAGGAGAAGGAGCAGGAGGAGGGAGAGGAGAAAGAGGAAGAGGCCGGTGGGTGTGAGGGAGGGCGTTGGGGAGGAAGGGGAGGAGAGAAGGGGGGGAGGGGGTTTGAGGGGGGGGGGGAGAGGGAGAGAGGGGGAGGGGAGGACGGGGAGGGAGAGGGAGAGAGAGAGGGAGGAAAGGAGGCAGGGTGGAAGGGAGATGCAGTGAGGGAGAGCGGGAAAGGAGAGAGGGCGCAGGAGGCACGTGGGCAGAGCATGGAGCCTACTATCGTAGTGGTTGTGTCTGTCTTGCGCACATAAAGCCGCGGCCCTTAAGTGATTCATTTTCCAGGATTGGCCTGGAAGCAGTCAAATATCCCCCCCAACCCCCCTTCCTGGTTTCAAACAGAGGCAGCGCTGCCGAGTGGAGATGTGGTCTCTCATATTCTCAACACTGCGAAGAAGGAGGGGGAGGATGCGGAGCGATGGGCCGGGCCGGGACGGACTCTCGGCGGTGAGTCGAGTGCTTCGCCGCCCACCGACAGCCGGCAAAACGCTAAACGTGTGAGGATCATCTTCTGGGCCGACGGCTTCACAGTCGAGGATTTGAGTCGGGAGGAGGCGGAGGAGGAGGCTCCGGCTGCGCCGCGTGTTCGGAAAACTGGGATCCAGACATTGGGTGACCACCGCGCCGCCGAGCCGCGCATGCCCCAGATGAAGCTGCCCGAGCTACGCAAGTACGAAGATAACAAGCAGTTCATGGAGGACCTGAAGAACGGGCTGCCGCCTAGCGAGTTCCGAGAGATCGACTTGAGCAGTGGCATTCCGGTGCGATACGGCTGGCGGCTGGGGCCATGCCTTGGTCCTCTTTACACAATATTGTCCTTATGTGGCACTGCCGGATACTTATTGCCCTTACTTGCTGACACCCACCCTTGCCCCTCCCGTTCGCGCAGCGGCCTCGCCCTGTCGATATCATGTTGGGCGACCTACGCCCCGCGGCATATCCCTCACACGCCGGCCGCATGCCGCAAGGCCGCCCTTCCGCGCAACAGATCGAGGCGCCCAAGCTCACCCCGTTCTCAGGTGCGGGCCGAAGCATGCGCGACTTGTCAGCAGAGGGCTCGGGAACGCAACCCGCCCCCCCCCCTTCGGAGATGGAAACGCTGAGTGTTGATGAGAGCCTGCCCCAGACGACGTTGCAGCTGCGCCTGCACGATGGGTCTCGGAGGATTGTCAAGGCCAACCACTCCCACACCGTCAAACAGCTGCAAGCGCATGTCGCCAGCTTGACTCCTGGTGTGGCCTTCGAGCTGCGAGCTGGCTTCCCACCAAAGCCGCTGAGCGGGAATATGGAGGCAACACTGAAAGAGGCCAACTTGCTTGCCGAGTCTATTGTCCAGACAGGGTTCTGAGGAGGCATCGTCGTGATCACACGTCGCTAAGGGCATCGTCGCGATTCTGCTTGCGCTACCACACCATGACACGCTACAACGTTGACAGTGGGTGGTTCAGATCTGACAGACCACGGACGGAAGCGGAGTGTGGTCCTGCACCTCATACATTGTAGCAGCTAGCGTTGCAGCAGCTACGGTTGTAGCGGCCACCGTTCCATCCATATTTTTGCGGCGGTGATGTGCCTCGTTGGTTTTTGGTCTTTGAATCTTGGCCTACAGTAGTACTTTAGTGGTACTATTGCTGTTGGTTGAGTAACACAGAAACCAAGGATGAGATTTGAGCCAATGAACAAAATAAAAATAAAACTCGCTTGAGCAGGAGACCGCTAAACGTACTAACATTCCCCTCCACACAAGGGCTCTCGCCGTCATCGCCTTCACCCCGAACTCTCTCCCCTTCCCACCCACCCCCTCATTCCTTTTTCATCGGCGTTTGGGGGTCGGCCCATGTGCACCACGCACCACGTTGGGCCTAGCGTAGGAGGGGGGGGGGAGGCTCGGGGAGGGTCGTGCCCTTTCTTCCGCTTTCGATTTTGTTCCTGTGGGCTTTTCCGGGTGTAGCCGTGGCGCCTTTGGCCTGTGGCCACACGTTGCGTGAGGGCCCAGCATTGTTTGCTCGTTTGTTGTTCAACTACTTTTATAAGTAGGAGGCCAATGGGGGCCTCGCGCCCCCCTCTCTCCATCCCAAACACCCCAGCATGGGTGGGCCCGAACTAGCCGGCCGTCCGAGGTACTGCCGCGCCATCTTGATTAGCGTTGGCAAAAAAAAAACATCTGAAGTTTCTGGGCTACACACCTACTACGTTGCCGGTATTTCCCTTCTCTATCTACGCCGCCCTTAAGTTCCCTTTCCCCACCTCTTTCCCTGCCCCCCTGCTTTCCTTTTTCTTCGGTTTCCGGGGTCCGGCCTTGGTGCGCTACCTAAGGCCTGGTTCGGAGTGCGGGGGCCGGGCAGGCCTGTTGTGTTCTCTCTCTTGGTGTGCGCGCCTGTTCGTGCTCGCGTCTAGTATGGCGGTGGCGCCGAGCCCATTGCGTCTCTGATGGTTTCCTTGGGCCATGTCTCACTGGCTTATTCGTCTTTGTTGTGTTGCTCCCTGGGTTCCTCGACAGCGTGCATGTGCTATCCTCAGCTTTGTGGCTAGTTTCACTAGTTCCTCGCTGGGTTTGAGCCCGCCGTTGGCAAGGGCAGCAACTACATCGAGAGAAGGGTAGAGGTTGTCCCAAAATAGCCGCGAGCCGTTGTGCTTGAGGTGTTGCAAGACGTGAATGCAGCGGTTGTGGAGCGTGGAGAAGTCGGGGTTGTACGTGGGCACCGTATTGTCTCCGCGGAAGGCGAAGGCGAGCAAATAGCCGCCGTCGAGACATAGAGCATCGGCTTGGAAACCGTCGCCGGCCCTCTTGTATCGATGGCATCTCTGCTTGAGTGTCCCGTGCTGCCCTTGGAAGCCGATGGTCATTTCGTCGATGGAGACCGACTTGCTCTGCTCGACATTGGCCTGCGAGTTTTCGAGCAGGTGGTTTATGAGAGGCCGGACCTTGTGCAGCACGTCCCATGAGCGAGCGTCGGGAGAGGGTGCATCCAGGGGGGAGGTGATATGGAAAAGAGCACGGAGCTCAATCCAGCGATCTCGCGGGAGTAGGTCTGCGGCGCGCACGCCCTTTTCCTCGACCAGGACGTTGAGTGCACGTCTCTGTACGAGGGCACCGGATTCAGGCCGTTCAGGAACAGCATCGAAAAGAAGAAGTCGATGTCCAGCAAGGTGAATCGCCTTGCGTTCGCGTAGTGCTCCATGCCTTTGGCTGCCAACCATCCCTTGTACTTGTTGCTGTTGCTCACCAGCTCGCGTCGGAAGTCAACCGTCATGAACTTGTTGAACCATTCCACAGGGTGAGCGGAGGATGAGAGCCCAACTGCAGCACTTGGACGGAAGTGTTGTGCGCCGTCGTATACGGGTCGCGATATCTGCGACGCGTCGACGGGCACCCAGTTCCACCTCTCCTTCTTCCTTTGCGCCCCCCTCTGCTTCTTTGTCTGCACCTCCACCGGCGCCGACGCCGAAGCTGCCCCCAATTGTGCGCGCACCCGTGCGGCGACAAACTCCTTGGAGACCTCGACGCCCTCTTCCAGCGCGGCGATGAGCATCTCCGCGTGCTCGGCCTTGCTCCGTTGGGCTGAAAGTCGAAGGCCTCTGGCTCGCAGGTGCACTTGCAGCTCCGGCTTGTTCAGCTTCCCCACGTCCGCGTTCTGCAAGTTCTCCATCTGCATCACCGTGGCCTTGATCATGGCGTTTGCCTCCTCTGCAGGTGGGAGGTTAGTTGTGGCAGGGGTGTTCCCTACCTCCGCCTCATCTTCCACGTCTTCCTCATCGTCCTCGCTCACCACCACCTGACCTCCTCCCTCGTCACCGCTGTCGCCCTCCGCGCCATAGTCACACCCGTCGCTGCCAGCCAGCTCGTCGTAGTCGCTCCTCCTCCACCACAAACAAGAGCGCGCAGTCTGCCTCGTCGTCCGAGGGAAGACGTTGACGATCCCGTCGTCCGGGTCCACTGGCATCTCCTCCTCCTCCTCCATCATGCCAGGGTGTCGCATTCGCGAATCGACGCTCGTTAGGCTTCTCTCTCCTCTTCGTTCGGTATTTATCGTTATAATTCTCTCGTTCTCGTTCTCGGTCAAAAACTTCGCGTGGACGCCTAGGATCTAGGGTTGTGGAGCGCCCTCTCTCTTTCTCTCGAAGAGAAGGGAAGTTTCCCCACCTTTCTTCCTCCCAGGCGCCTCGCAAAAGGTTTAATTCGCTATCTCCCCGCGTTTCTTTACCTGCTTCTGGGGGCAATCAGGTTTGGTTTGCCATCTCCCCTCGGAGATCGATTTAGGTTCGCTGCTTGGGTGAGGGAATCTTTCTCCTTGGTCCTTGGTTTGCCATCTCCCCTTGGAGATTGATTTAGATTCGCTGCTTTGGTTTTGGGTTATCTTTCCCCTTGATGCAAGTTGCATGGAAGCCCTTGGTCCCGTTGGTTTTTGGTTTTCTCCTCCCTTGGTTGCTACTCGGGGTTGCTCGATAGAAACGTCTAGAAGGTCCACGCTCAACAGCAAGATTTCTTCGATTGCAAGGATACCTCGCTGCGATCTGTATCCAATGTGATCGCCGTGGTTGCGCGACATAACGTTCCTCTTCGACTTTCCGCCTTGGTGGGAAAATCCAAAGCGAAGACACGCTCCGACCGTCGCTGCGGATTCTCTCTCTCTCTCGCTCTCTCTCTCTGTCTCTCGCGACGGCTAACCCGTGCTTGCATGCCGACGTGCTGATCGCAAAGTGCGACCAATCATTCGCCGCCGGGGCAAAAGGTTTCGCCAAAGAGACTGCGTCCGCGGAATGGGACCGTTGCACCACGCGCTCGGAGGGCGAGGACTTAGTGACTCTGGCCACTCGCGTGACCGACGCCTTCGTTCGCAAAATGAATGACCCGACGGTGACGGCAGCTAACGTCTTCAAGTTCCCTGCCTTCACGCACGAAATCAACGAGAGATTCGACGCCTGCGTCAAAGCCGACGAAAGCGACCGCGCACGGGGAGCGGAGAACTCGTTCGAGTTCCTCAAAGCGTGGAAGCGAGGCATAGAGGCGGTTGCCGCCGGAGACGCGCCGCATCACTCGCTGTCTTGCATCTCGATCGCGCGCATGGTGCTGGCTCCAGCGGAGCAGGCACGTGCTGAGGCTTCGCGGAGCAGCAAGCAGGCGGACGGTCCGCTCACAATCGCCCACATCGACGACGTCGTCCGGATGGTTAAGGACCGCCTGGGTTCCTCGAAGCCAGCTCCGGACAAAAGCGACAAACCCTCGGCCGCTACCTCAGGAAGCGGCCGCGGCTCCGATACTCGAAATAATCGCAATGGAGATCGGTCCCACCAGGGACGCACCGACCACACCAGCAAGGCTCGATATCGTATACCTGGCTGCCGTTGTCTCCGTCGCTGGCGTCGGCTCTCGACGCAGAAGTTCGCCTTCACTCGTCTGCGGTGGAGGAGGAGCCGTTGCCGATCCTTGCTCCCTCTCCCTCTCCCTCGTCCTCATTGCCGTTCGTTCCGATGCCTCCTCTCTTGGAGACGTGTGCCTCCGTTTCCTTTCCGGACACGTTCACGCCAAAGGGCTGGCATGCTGCCTTGCGTCTTACCTGGTCGGACCAGGAACGCCTCGCTCTTCTCCCTACGCCGCCATGTCGCCTAGGCTTGGGTGCCCTGCCGGACTTGCACCCACCGCTGCCTCCGCTCGATCGCCCTGCTCGCCGCTCCGTTGCTGACGTCATTGCCGACCATAGGCAGCGGCACGCCGCCTTCGTTCCCTCGGGTTTCACACCTGCTCTCAACCAGCCTGCTGTCGTCGCTTCTTTGACCAGGGAGGTACCGGCGAGGCTTGTCTCCGACACGCCGCCAAGCCTATACCCCCGCCACTGCCTGTACGTTCGCGATCTCATCGTTTGCCGTCACTCCGCCACGGGCCCTACTCGTTATATCGTCGATTCCGCCCTCGCCGTCAACAAGACTCTAGCCGACACGGGAGCCGGTCCCTCGGTTGTAACCACCGAGCTGTTGGCCACACTGCCCCGCGACGCTTGCGTCTTAGTCGAACATGCTTCGGACCGACCTGCCGTTGTCGGACCGGATGGTAACCCCCTCCGTACCCGCGGCTACGCCACGTTGGTCTTCTCTCTCTCCGGTGTCGAATTCCGACACCGTTTCCTCGTCGTCGAAGGCGCACCTATGCTTCTCCTGGGAAACGATTTCCTGGAAGCATACGCCGCCTGTATCGAACTGTCGCCGGATGCTGGGCGTGATAGCCGCTTGACCCTTATGGTCAACAATCGTCGCGTTCCGTCCCTCGTCTCCACTCGCCCTCGTCTCTCCTCTGCACCGCTTGTCGCCGTGATCTCCGCCGACTCGCCACGGGCAGAGGAGTCGTCGCTCGTTCCTATCTCGGACAACGTTTCATCCCGCCAGGCTCACGGCGAGTCGCCGCCGGCAATGTCGACTTCGGTTCCATTGCCCCCTCTCGATCCCGAGCTTGAGCCGCCCCCTCGTCTCGACTTCACTCGCAGTCCACCTTCGTCTCCTAACCGTTCGTCTGCCGCCGTCGAAATTGAGCCACTCTTCGCCGACGTCTCTACGTCGGCCGTTGCGTCGAAAGAGTTCGCTCTGTACACCAGGCAGCCTATCACTATCCCCTCGCGATCGAGGGGTACGTTCTCCGTTCGCCTGCCGCTGGAGATCATCGAAAACTACCCCGACTCCGCCATCCTCGTCGACCGTCTACCACCCCGTGACGGCCTCGATTCTCCTCCAATGGTCGCCACTAGCGTCGAAACCCCAACTCCGGAGGGGGAGGTGCTGATCACGGTCTGGAACCTGGCACCACGTCCTGTAACCCTTCCTGCGTACTCGCCGGTGGCGTCAGCCTACATCGAGTACAAGTTGCACGAGGCTCGGCCGACGGTCGCCGGCGATAGGGACGACCCCGAGTCCTCGCTCACTGAGGCACAGCGCGCGCTCCTCGACGCTATCACCATCGATCCCGACAAGCAATTGTCGCCGTCCCAGAGGCAGCGCGTACGCTGCCTGC
This sequence comes from Isochrysis galbana, assembly GCA_018136815.1. Classification (NCBI taxonomy): domain Eukaryota; phylum Haptophyta; order Isochrysidales; family Isochrysidaceae; genus Isochrysis; species Isochrysis galbana. The sequence continues at coordinate 4,733,615 of CM030932.1, forward strand.
TGGCACGGCATATCGACGCGTTCGCTCTCGACCCGAAGAACCCTCGGCACACGCACGTCATGGAGGTCGAGCTGCCTCTCCTCCCCGGTGCATAGCCCACCGGCACGCTCCGTCCAAGATGGGCGACGAGGGCCGTGCCATCGTCGACAAGCACGTCGCCGAGATGGAGGCGGCAGGCATCATTCGTAAGTCCAATTCGCCATGGGCTTCGCGGGTCGTCCTCGTCGGCAAGAAGGACGGATCCGTTCGCTTCTGTGTCGATTATCGCGACACGAACTCGAAGCTTCGTATCTCGGATAGTCCTCTCCCGCTCACCGTCGAAGCTATCGATCGTCTATCTCGGGGCCAAGGCTCTCGAGATTCTTTGTTTCTCTGCCTGCTCGATCTCGCCTCCGGCTTCTGGTGTCTGCCTATCAAGGAGGAGGACAAACCCATCACGGCGTTCTGCACCCATCGCCAGAAGTACGAGTTCAACTACCTCCCGTTCGGCGTCCAATCCGGCCCTTCCTACATGTCGTCCAGGATGTCCTCTACGACCAGGGATTCTATCAACCTCTCCTACCTCGACGTCGGTACACCTAACGCCGAGGCGCTCAAAGAGGCACAGGCCGAGGACCCCGACTGCCACGACCTCATCCGCTTTCTCTCTTCCGCTCCTCATAACCCCGACCTCGACCATCGTCGCTTGCGTTGGCTTAGTCGCGAATCTTCTCGATGCCTGTTGCGATCTGGACTACTCTACCGACGAGTGCCGGCGAGAGACGGCGAGAAGCTCTGCCTCTACGTGCCGAAGACGATGCGCCGCGCCTACCTCGAAGCCTTTCACGACCACCTGTGCCACCTCGGCGACAACCGAATGGCGCGCCTTCTACGAGACCGATATTTTTGGCCTGGCATGAACGCAGACGTCTCTGAGCACGTTCGCCAATGCCACGAGTGCACTTTAGCTAAGCCACCCTTCCGCCACCTCGCAGACCCCAAGGGACCGCAGGTCGGCGCCTATCCGTTCGACATCGTCTTCTGCGACGTCGTCTCGATGGCTCCTACGCACGACTTCATCAAGGGCTCTCGAGGCTTCGACAAGCTCCTCGTTTTCGTGGACTCGCTCACTCGTTGGATCGAGGCGGCCCCTCACAACGGCGACCCCTCGAGTGCCGACGCTCTTCACGCCTTCATGCCGTACGTCGTTTCTCGGCACGGAGTACCAAGGCAACTCCGCTCGGACTCCGGCAGCAACCTTGCTAGTCAACTTACCTCGATCATCCTCGAGCGCACCGGCACCGACTTGCGGCCAAGCACACCTCATCATCACGAGAGTGTGGGCCTGGTGGAACGAGCTCAGCAGACCTTGATCAACATGGCTCGTGCTACCGATGAAGGCGGCGGTCATTGGGTCGATCATCTCCCGTTCTTTTTAATGAGCATGCGCGCTTCCGCCAATCGCATAACCCGCATGTCGCCTGCTGCCTTGCTCTATGGCCGTGAGCTTCGCCTGCCTGCCCAGCTTTCTGATCCATCTGAGACTGGTCCATCTCCCGAGTTACCTCAGGAAATTCGCTCGTACGCTTGGAAAATGCATTGTCGTTTAAAGGCGGCGTGGGCCGCGGCTTATGATGCAACTTTAGAGTCTCAAGCCGACGCACTCGCTGACACGCTACGCACTCACTCTCCCCCCATCCAATTCGCTCCAGGTGATAGGGTGGTTCGCAAGATTCCAGGACTCCGCAACAAGCTCCTCTACCACTACAGCGGACCATATCGCATTGCCGAGGCGCTTGGCGCTGGCCGCTACCGACTACGCGACCAAGAAAATCGCCTCCTCTCCGAGGAGGTGCATGTGACTAACCTCCGTCCCTACTATACCCTCACAGATGAAGATCCCGTCCAAGCAGACGAGTATCTGGTTGATGCACTTCTTGACCGCAAGGGTCGAGGCGATTCCAGACAGTACCTCGTCAAATGGCGTGGCTACGCGAAAGCTGCGGCCACATGGGAGCCGCTAGCCGAATTGCTTCGCCGCTGCGAGTCGCTCGTCACCGCCTATGATGATGCTCACCCCTTCCCTCCTCTTCGTAAGCCTCAGATGAGAAAGCGGGCTGCAGAATCACAATCTCAGACCGTCTCAGCCCCGCCGACGTCGCACGCGATCGAAGCTCCCGTGGGATCCGAGACCACCGGCTCGGATCATCAGGCCCCGCGCCGCTCGCCTCGTCTCGCACCGTCCTCGCACAGTGGCCCCATTGCTCATGTCTCCCATTTGCCCGTCTCAGCCCGCCCGTCTGTTGCCAACCCTGCAGGTCCAATGATGCGGCCGCAGCACGCGGTCTTCGTCCTCGGGCAGTGGTGGTACTCGTCGGGATCGTCGCGCGGTTCCCCGTGGTTTGGCTCCCACGCATTTGCGCACGCTGCCCTTGCCTCGCCTACCTTCGTTCGCTGTCGCTCCGAGGCCTTCGCTCGCCTGTCGCCATCGGATCGCACCCTCGTCTCTCTGCTCGATACACCCTCTGCGTTCTTCTGACAGTCGCGACTGTCACGCCCCCTCAGATATCTCTCAACGCCGTCGTTTACGTTTGATCGCGGTACGGGAACGTACGGGAATTCTTTTCCAGTTCCCCCCCACGGTCGCCGAATTTTCCCCCCGCGGCCGCCGAATAGTTCCCCCCCGCGGGAAGAGAGGTATGGCTCGCCCCCCCTTTCGACCACGGAGGATGGATCTCCCTCCCCTTTCGTTGCGCTCTGTCAGGAGACCCCCGTACCTCGTCGTTTAGCTCGCGCGTGACGTGCCGAGCCCGTCGTGATATCTCGCCGCCTTTTGCCGTTGGCCGTTCGACTACTCATATATCGAAGAACAGGAGACGCCGCGTTGTAACTTGGGTGCCGCCACACCGCCCAAACATCCAGGTAAAACTCTCGTAAAAGAGAGAAGGGGATGGGTTGCAGCGTTGAGTCCTGCGGTCTGCCGCGCCGGCCGCCGATTCTACACCTCACCGTCCGGACGGGTGCAGTACTTCCTGTCTCTTCGATCGTCGCGCACTACTCTTATAGTTCATCGTTCGTCGTTCGTCGTTGCGCGTTCTTACCGTTCCTCGTTTCTTGTTCTCGATTCTCGATTCTCGTCGTTCCGCGTTCTTACCGTTCTTCGTTTCTCGTTCTCGATTCTCGATTCTTGTCGTTCCGCGTTCTTACCGTTCTCGATTCTCGATTTCTTCGTTTCTCGTTCTGGACTCTCTCGTTTCTCGTCGTTCCGCGTTCTTATTCTTATCGTTCCTCGATTATTCGTATCTCGGTCGTCACGTCTTCCGTCGTGGTTCGGCGTTTGGAGCGTGGCTCTCCATTCGAATTTATTGTTTCATTCTTCGTTCGCTCCTCGCCCATTCGGTCTCGTTAGGTATTGCGTATTGCTCGGCCATCTTGCCTGGATGGAACTCTCCGCTATCCGTTAGGTTCTCTTCTTTCCCTCGCGGGACGCTCGATCCTAGCAGGGGGGTGTCGCATTCGCGAATCGACGCTCGTTAGGCTTCTCTCTCCTCTTCGTTCGGTATTTATCGTTATAATTCTCTCGTTCTCGTTCTCGGTCAAAAACTTCGCGTGGACGCCTAGGATCTAGGGTTGTGGAGCGCCCTCTCTCTTTCTCTCGAAGAGAAGGGAAGTTTCCCCACCTTTCTTCCTCCCAGGCGCCTCGCAAAAGGTTTAATTCGCTATCTCCCCGCGTTTCTTTACCTGCTTCTGGGGGCAATCAGGTTTGGTTTGCCATCTCCCCTCGGAGATCGATTTAGGTTCGCTGCTTGGGTGAGGGAATCTTTCTCCTTGGTCCTTGGTTTGCCATCTCCCCTTGGAGATTGATTTAGATTCGCTGCTTTGGTTTTGGGTTATCTTTCCCCTTGATGCAAGTTGCATGGAAGCCCTTGGTCCCGTTGGTTTTTGGTTTTCTCCTCCCTTGGTTGCTACTCGGGGTTGCTCGATAGAAACGTCTAGAAGGTCCACGCTCAACAGCAAGATTTCTTCGATTGCAAGGATACCTCGCTGCGATCTGTATCCAATGTGATCGCCGTGGTTGCGCGACATAACGTTCCTCTTCGACTTTCCGCCTTGGTGGGAAAATCCAAAGCGAAGACACGCTCCGACCGTCGCTGCGGATTCTCTCTCTCTCTCGCTCTCTCTCTCTGTCTCTCGCGACGTGTTTGAGTTACCGGCGATGTGGGGTCTCGGTTATTTCATGTTTTGCTTGGTTTGGGTGAATGATTCTAGTGTGTTCGTGAGTCGGTGTCGCAGCATCGTTGGATCCGACGTCTTGTCGTCAGTCGTCATCCGTCGCTCTCGCTCTCGTCGCTCTCGCTCTCGTAACACTCGTACCCTACAAACTCTCCTTGCCTCACCAGCCCCTGCCAACACAGCCCTCCTCTCACTCACCCTCGCCTCTCGCCTCTCGCTCGATGTCGCTCTCGCCGCCGTCCTCGCCCTCGCTCAAGCCCGCCTGCCCGCCTTCCTCTGCTGACGGGCCTCAGCCCGTCAGCGTCTCCGAAGTCGTCTCCTCCGCCGCGCCTGCCGCCGGTCTGCCTCCTTCCTCATTGCCCTCAGGCCCTATGGGCCATCCCAATTCGTCAGACGTGCGACGCGGGCTCGTCGGCAGCATCGCTACCGATCAGGTCATGGGAGCAATTTTCGGGCGATTCGACTCCATCTTTTGCATAAGACTAGTCCTCCATATTGATGGCAAGGCTCCAGCTCAATGTTGGTGTCCTCTAGGCTCCAAGGGGCCGCCAATATGCTAGGAATAAAGAGGGGTCTCGAAGCACCTTTGCAGGTGCGTGCTTCCAGCCGCCTCTTAAGAGATAGCAGAGGCCAAAAACAGCCCGTTTTCAACGTGTTTCAAACGCCTTCCCTAGCAGCATGCCGTGTTTACGAGGTTCCCGTATTTCTAGAAACGCCAAAAACAGGCCGTATTTGTATTTGCTATTTGCTGTGTTTGCAGGCCCCCCTGCCCCCTGCAATGTTTCACATTTCACATCTAGCATCTAGGGTGGGGAGTTCGAACGGGAGCTGGGGGCCAGCGAGGGGAGAGGTATGATCATGATCAGATACTTAGTTTTGTTTGTATCTTGAGTATTGGTGCGGTCATGTGTGTCGTGGCTTGGCGTATTGGTGCAAGGCTAGTGGCTCATGGCTCATGGCACTAATGCTCGTTGTTGTTACAACGAGTATTATTAGTCTTCAGTATTACAAGAAAACGTCGGCTGATCGACGTCGACTCCGACGCCGTCTACGTCCAGTGGCTGGGGGGAGAGAGAGAGAGAGAGAGAGAGGGAGGGAGGGAGGGAGGGAGGGAGAGAGAGGTGCGAGCGAGCGAGCGAGCGAGGGAAGGAGGGAGGGAGAGAGACAAAGAGAGAGCGAGGCAGTGGGCGCGGCTGACTGCAGGAGGGATGGGTGGCAAGTCGGCGCGCGGCTCGGCCGCTTTTTCCGACGATAACGCGCAGTGGCTCAAGCCCAAGAAGAAGGCGAGCCTCTTCGACGACGAGGATGAGCAGCCCGTTAAGCTAGCCAAGGCCAAGAAGGGCAAGCCGGTGGCTGACGCCGAGCGGAGCGCGCCTCTAAAGAAGAAAAGCGCCGCTGTGAAGCAGCTGAAGCCACTGCTAAAGCCCGTTGCCGCCAAGCCGCCCAAGACTAAGCCGCCGGCCGTGCGCAAGCGCAAGCAGCCTTCGCCGCCTTCCGAGGAGGAGAGCGTGGAGAGCGAGGAGGGAGAGGAAGCAGATAGCTTCGACGAGGACGAAATTGCCGCCTCCGACGATGAGTTGCCGCTCGACAGTGGTGACGAGGAGGGCGATGAGAGCGGGGATGATGAGGAGGAGGAGGAGGGAGACGAGTACGGCGTGGGCGAGAGTGACGAGGAGGTCGGTGGCAAGCTTGAGGAGGAGGAGGAAGATGACGATGAGAGCGGTAGCGACGAAGACGACGAGGCCTCGGATGAGCTCGAATTCGAGCGTAAAGCACGTGAGACGGTCGCGCGCTTGGCTGAGGAGTCTAGGCTGAATCAGGCGGAGCAGTTGGATACGGCCGCCTCATTTACGATGCCGACTGCACAGCAGCTAGCAGAGGAAGCCCAGGCACCTCCCGATATCCCTATGTTGAAGCAGCGCGTTGCGGACGTGGTGGAGGTGCTCGGCGAGTTTGCGGTGCGGAGACAAGAGGGCGTTACTCGGGCGGATTATGTAGCCCTCCTCGCGGCAGACCTGCAGGTAAGCAGACCCTATCAGTGCCTTGCGTCATTGGCTTGGCACCTTCCCATTTGCTTCCGGGTGCGCGCACTGGAGCAACTCGCGTCGACTGCGGCGTTCAGGGAGCGGCGATAGACGTTGCAGAGGCGCCCACAGTGTCGTTGATATCACATTTGTGCTGCAATTCAAGCAAACTCTCTGACTGGGCGGCCCGTGTCTGCTTTCAGATATGCTATGGCTACAACGGTGAGCTTGTGGAGCTCCTGCTGCAGCTCTTCTCCCCCACTGAGGCCCTCGAATTTATCAATGCATCCGAAAAGCCACGTCCTGTCACGATTCGCACCAACACGCTGAAGACGCGCCGGAAAGAGTTGGCACAAGCGCTTATCGCAAGGAATGTATCTCTCGACCCTATCTCAAAGTGGTCAACGGAGGGCCTTCAAGTAAAAAGCTGGCGCGAATTCTGTAGGGGCCCGCGCCTGCGATGGGGACGCTTTATGTGACTCTGGCCGGCAAGTGACCTCTGTGCCAACTGTCCTTTGAAGATGCTCACGCAAGGTTGTCTGCTCGTCTGCGACCTGCAATTCGCGTGTCACAAAACTGATGAGTCGCGTTCCATCCCACGTCGTTGTGCTCCACAGATTTATGAAAGCGCCGTTCCGATCGGCGCCACGCCCGAGTATCTCGCTGGGCACTACATGATACAATCCGCCTCCTCATTTTTGCCGGTAAGTGCGGCTCGAGTGGTGTCCAATTCACATTCACTGGTGCTGCCTCACTGTGCGCCCCTGCGATCGAGAGGGCAAGTGCTCCTAATTGCTCTTATTGCCATCCGTGTATCACAAGGTCCTTGCTCTCGATGTCCAGCCGGGACAACGTGTTCTCGATATGGCCGCTTCACCTGGCGGCAAGACATCCCATATTGCCGCTCGCATGGCGAACCAAGGCACACTCGTGGCCAATGACTTCAACAAGCAGCGCATTGCTGCGCTGGCCTCCAACCTTTCCCGACAGGTGAGCAAGCGTAGAGACTGACGCAAGGAGGACGAGCGGAATGCACAAATCAACTCTCACTCCCTATCGATCACACGCGTGCGCGGCCTCTCGGACGCGTGCCTGTTCCCGAGTCCAATGATTCTCGTGAGCCCGCATTCTTCCAAATGTTCTCATACACCATATCAACTCTGCTACCTTGAAGCCCCTCCACCCCATGAACACATTTGTGCAGGGTGTCCGTTGTGCCATCACGATTCACGCCGACGGCCGTGAATTCCCAAAATTGATGGGTGGCTTTGATCGCGTCCTGTTGGACGCGCCGTGCACGGGTTTGGGCGTCATCTCCAAGGACCCAGCGGTCAAAGCGGAGAAGGGCTTTTCCGATATCCAAAGGTGTCAGCAGCTGCAAAAGGAGCTCTTGCTTGCGGCCATCGACTCCTGCAATGCCAACGCTCCTGGGGGCGGGATCATCGTCTACTCAACATGCTCGATCGCGGTCGAGGAAAACGAAACGATCGTCGAGTGAGTCGCAAACCGCCCCCCGTAGCCAAGATGAAGGGTGTTACGGGGAACCCGTTGGCATGTTCTTCTCATGTGACATCATGTCCGGACCATCTGCGTTGCGCACAACTCTCACGGCACCCACGTGGCACCGTCCGAGCTTGTTCCTCTTCCATTCCGCGGCCGCTCTGAACCACACAGTGCGATTTCGCGGCAAGGGGCATATCCCTCCCCCTACTCACTCCACCCACGCCATGTTCTCGTCACAGTTACGCCCTTGCCTCGCGATCCGTGAAGTTGATCGACTCGGGGTTACCATTTGGTGTCGAGGGCCTGACGCGCTACCGCTCAAAGCGCTTCCACGCCTCTCTCAAGCACGCACGGCGCTTCTATCCGCATACACACAACATGGACGGCTTCTTTGTGGCCAAGCTCCGCAAATACTCCAACTCTCTGCCCGGAGCCGCGCAGCTCAAGCAGCAAGAGAACCAAGAGGACATGCCCACATGGAAGGCGGCGGCTGCCAAACAAGCAGGAAAAGGGAAGCATAACTCAGTGGGTTGGGCGAAAGGTGGCATGCCAAAGTATGGTACCGTCATCTCGAGCAACGGAAAGCGCGATGGGAAGACTGCCAAGAAGCAAAAGGCCTAAGTCTAGCGGAGCTCGTTGTAGCTTGCCATTTGCGCTTCGCTCCAGATCAGAATGTATGCAAGCGTTCGCAGAATCTTTCGGCCGGTCACTTCTATACGGTTGTAGGTGGTTCGCGGGCAAAATGGCGCACACGCATGTGGGCAGGATGAAGACTATATGGTCACGAGCATCCTCTTTGCCAAGTGGTTCTTGTCTTAAGAATGGCGGCGTCCCTAGCGTGATCCAGCTCGCTTGACCTCCCGCCTAGAACTGTTGCTCGACGTGCCGCCTGGCGCTTTCAAGGGGCAGCCTATTGTCAAATCGAGACAAATAGGGGTATGGGTGTTTTGATTTGGGCGTGATGACGGTGGAAGGAGGGTGTAGTCATTGTGACGAGTGGCGGCTCGTACACTCGCTTTCTATTCCCAAAAAGATACCTGGAGCGAGGAGCGAGCACTGAAGCAACTACTACTAATTAGCCTATGTTTCCCCGCCACGCACGCCGGCCTCGCGCCACTTGCTCGGCGACTAGGCAACGCTCAGCATCTCCGTCAAGTGCTGAGGCTGAGTAGTTATGGTGCCATGCAACTAAGTTTATACTTATACTTGGTTGAGCCATGGGGGGGCACGATGCAATAGTAGTAATAGTAATAAACATCTGAGCGTTAGCGTACTGTTACGGATGCCCCTCCGTCCTCTCCTACGTTTACTTTCTAAGTCCTGCGAGATCTCCTCTCACCTCTCTCTTCACGTGAGGAGAGGCGACGGGCCTCCTCTCTTCTTTCCTTTTCTTTCCTCTCTTTCTCCCATGCTCAACCCCCTTTCTTCGCGTATCCCGTTACGTTAGTTATCTACGTGTTACTGTGAATGTGCGTGTGATAGTGTACGCTGCGTCCCAATTATCACGATTCATGACCAATCCAGGACCCGTTCACTTCCAAGCAGCCACACGATGTCTGTTATACCTGCGAGGATCCAAGCAGCGAGTCCTGCACTTCTCCCCTAATTCCGACATGGCCTTCGTAACATTCGTCGACTCCAATTGGGCCTTGTCTTCAATTGGAAAACGTGTGCCGAGATCTTTCACGAAGGTTTCGCGTAGAGAGGGGTCATTATCGACGATAAGGGCGTCGTCGACGTAAACGAGGACCCATAGAACGCGATCACCGTTCGTATACAAATATAGGCACACGTCGATCGTGGACCTTGCGAACCCCCACTGGAGTAAGAAGCTCGTTAGCAGAGCAGCCCATTCTCGGCCGGCGAGCTTGCAAACAAGACGTCGGCCTTGACACATCCATCTCATGCATCGTGGATGCTCATTCTAACCTCTGTATGTTTATACTGAGGTCTCTGCTTCTCACTTCTCCCTCGCGGCCGTTTCGAGTCCGCGCGGGGCATTCTTGCGGCACAGAAATTTCCCCCCGCGCTCTTACTTTGTTACTATTAGTTTCGCGTGCGTTTATGTGAATGTGCGTGCGCGTGAAGTAGTAAGAATCTTATCCGGCGATATACGATTGGCGATGCGATCGGCGATGGCACTCTGCCTCGCCCAAGCCGCGGTGGTTGCCTCATGGGCGCCACCGCGATAAGGGCACATACGTACAATAATATGTGGATAAACGATCGAGTCACAGGTATCCATCTAGTATATCATTCTTACCACGATTGATGATGCCCAACCAGGCAAAAAAATGCGGCCGGGCGACCAATTACAGCTTCCGAGCGGTCGTTGAAGTGGTTACGTGGGCCGTCGACACCGCCGGGCCCAAAAAATTGGAATTTTATCACGTCGGCGCGCGCGCGCGAAAGAATAGGTAGCTGAGACTCGGAGGGTCGTCTAGTTAGGGCATATGGAGGTCATCCATGTATTTTTTTGCTATAAGAAAGCGATCATGAGAACCCGATTTTTACTGTCCCCACCTCTACCTCTAGGTGGGAGAGGCAGAGCTGCAGCTGATCAATTTGTGAGCGAATGGCGTGAAGGAATGGGATGAAGGAGAGGCTGGGACAGGCAAGGAGACGAACTTGCCTCCGCTACCATGTGGCTGGCGGAGTGGAGTGGCTGTGGTTGTGGTTGTGGCTTTTGATTCAGAGAATTGTTGAGGTGTGGGATGGGGCCCTCCAGGGGCAACCATGCTGGTGGAGGGCTGAGCACAGGGAGCACTGGGGCTGGAGGGAGGCATAGCACCGGCGGGAACACCGCTCGCACGAGCATGGGGCGACGGCGGTCGAGAAAGCTCGCCCAGAGCCCCTGGGAAACTCGGGGGTAGAATGAAAATGCGGGAAACACACGGGGGGGGGGGGGGGGGGGCAAGGAGAAAAAGAGGGCGCACACATGAGAAAACAAGAGAGGGGGATCGAGAGCGATCACCCCCACGAGATCGGAGGATCCCGACCGGACGGAGAGGGTGCACGCCCAAAGGGGGAAAACGAAGCACACAAAGAGCCCAGGGGAGAGAGGCTCCCTTGCCCCTAACCAAACTGTGGCCTGTTGTTGTTGTAGGGAACATGTTTCGCGGGTTGGCGTGTGTGGCAGTAGCGGTAGTAATGCTCATCGGTAATGTTTATTGGGATTCTTATTTCAAATCCGCGCGGTGCGGCACAAAAGATTCCCCGCTCGCTCCTCCTTCGTATGTGAGTGTAGCCTGCAGTACAGCAGTGTGCGGGCGATGGCGCTCTGCCTCGTGTAAAGCCGCGGTGGTTGCCTCATGGGCACCACCGTGATGCCCCCCTCGACTACCCGCAGGCTGCCGCTAGCGGAAGGAAGCCCCTAGTACCCTCAAGATGTATGCGCTTCCCTATTGAAAGGGCGAGAGAGCTTTAATTTTGATATGCGCTATGTGTATCCTTCATTGGTGAGGGCAACACCTTGGGCTGACTGTGGGCACGAAGAGCCAGTAGGCAGGAGCCCAAGGGCCTCCAAGCTTGCTCGCAATGTCCTCTATTTGCGAGGTGGTAAGTAGCTCAGTGTAAGTGGCCCCCGGTTTGTGAGAATGGCCTGCGCGGTCTTCCTACACATACGCCCTGTGGGTAGCGTGGCATGTGGCTTGCGCTGTGGCTCGGCGTTTAGGAGTGTGGGGAGCGTCGGCGGCGGCGCCTGAAGGGGTTGTTGCGCTGGGCAACAACAAATCTTCAGAACCAAGGCTGAATCTCAGCGGATCGTGGCAACAAGGCCACTCTGCCGCGTACAATACCCCGTTCCTTATTCAAGTCGTCTGCAAGGGATTCGTCGGCCCGGGCGCGGAAATTGTGGTCGCGCGCGGCTCAGGCAGTGCTACCGTTGCTCGTGGCGTGCCCGGGCCGGTGGGGAGCTTTCCTTCCGGCATGGATTCTAACTTAGAGGCGTTCAGTTATAATCCGGCGCATGGCAGCTTCGCCGCATCGCCGTTTCCGGCGGCGGCTATACCGATGATGCGAATTGGTGGTTCCTCTCGTACTGAACCAAATTACCGTAGAAAAGCGGACAGCAGTAGGGTAAAACTAACCTGTCTCACGACGGTCTAAACCCAGCTCACGTTCCCTGTTGGTGGGTGAACAATCCTGCATTTGGCCCCCGCTGCGAGGCAGTGATAGGAAGAGCCGACATCGAAGGATCAAAAAGCTACGTCGCTATGAACGCTTGGCAGCCACAAGCCAGTTATCCCTGTGGTAACTTTTCTGACACCTCTAGCTTGAAATTCCCAAAGACGAGAGGATCGATAGGCCACGCTTTCGCGGTTTGTATTCGTACTGAAAATCAAAATCAACCGAGCTTTTCCCCTTTCGGTCCACATGAGATTTCTGTTCTCATTGAGCTCAAAATCGGGCGCCTGCGTTATTTTTTAACAGACGTGCCGCCCCAGCCAAACTCCCCACCTGTTAGTGTCCCCGACGCGGATCGCGCGCGCGAGGCGGCTTGGATCCAGAAGCGAGCCGAGGCCCTCTCCGCACCACCGAGTAAGTAAAACAACGTTGACGGTTGCGGTATTTCACTGGCGGGTTGCCCCTCCCGCATATTCTACACCCATCAAGTCGTTCCACAGTAACAGACTAGAGTCAAGCTCAACAGGGTCTTCTTTCCCCGCTGATTCTTCCAAGCCCGTTCCCTTGGCTGTGGTTTCGCTAGACAGTAGATAGGGACAGTGGGAATCTCACGAATCCATTCATGCGCGTCACTAATTGGATGACGAGGCATTTGGCTACCTTAAGAGAGTCATAGTTACTCCCGCCGTTTACCCGCGCTTGGTTGAATTTCTTCACTTTGACATTCAGAGCACTGGGCAGAAATCACATTGCGTCAGCACCCTCGCGGGCCATCGCAATGCTTTGTTTTAATTAAACAGTCGGATTCCCCTTGTCCGCGCCAGTTCTGAAGCGGCTGTTCAGCGTGCGGGGAATGCCGGAGCGCTCCTCCGCCGTCCGCCGGACGGCCGCGCCGGGTCCGCGGCGCGGGGCCGTAGTCCCAGCGCAGCCAGCCGGCCTCAAGCGGAGGACCCCCGCACCCAGCCTTCAGAGCCATTCCTTCTCCCGAAGTTGCGGAACCATTTTGCCGACTTCCCTTACCTACATTGCTCTATCGACTAGAGGCTGCTCACCTTGGAGACCTGATGCGGTTATGAGTACGACCGAGCGTGAGAACGAACCGCTCCCCCGGATTTTCACGGGCCGTCGCGGGCGCGCCGGACACCCCAAGACTTAGGGTGCTTTGCCTGCCGTGCAGCCCTCGCTCCGGCTAAACCGATTCCAGGGCACGAGGCAGTTAAGAAGAAAAGAGAACTCTTCCCGGGGCCCGCGCCGGCGTCTCCGGGTTCGTACGCGTCGCCGCCCACCATCCACGCGTCGGCTCGGGAATATTAACCCGATTCCCTTTCGACGGACGGGCCGACAGAAGCGGCCGCGTTCGGCGGAGTTTTCCTGTCTCTTAGGGTCGGCTCACCCGTGTCCAACTGCTGTTCACACGGAACCTTTCTCCACTTCAGTCTTCAAAGGTCTCATTTGAATATTTGCTACTACCACCAAGATCTGCACCGGGGCGCGCTTCACCCAGGCTCACGCCCAAGGCTGCGCGGCGCGCCCCGCGCCCTCCTACTCGCCGGCGCCTCGCGCTCGCGCCGGCGGCCGCGCATCGGTGGTCCGCTTGAGCGCCATCCATTTTCAGGGCTAGTACCTTCGGCAGGTGAGTTGTTACACACTCCTTAGCGGGTTCCGACTTCCATGGCCACCGTCCTGCTGTCTGGAGGTACCAACGCCTTTTGTGGTCTCTGATGAGCGGACACTTGGGTACCTTAGCGCGGCGTTCGGTTCATCCCGCATCGCCAGTTCTGCTTACCAAAAATGGCCCACTTTGAACGCGCCGTTCGCCGCCCGGGATCACTCAAGCATCCCGGACCTCTTGCCCATTTAAAGTTTGAGAATAGGTTAAGGCTGTTTCAGCCCCAAGGCCTCTAATCATTCGCTTTACCTGACAAAACCGTTGCGTTCAAGCTATCCTGAGGGAAACTTCGGAGGGAACCAGCTACTAGATGGTTCGATTAGTCTTTCGCCCCTATACCCAGGTTCGACGAACGATTTGCACGTCAGTATCGCTACGAGCCTCCACCAGAGTTTCCTCTGGCTTCACCCTACCCAGGCATAGTTCACCATCTTTCGGGTCCCGACAGGTGTGCTCCACTCAAACCCTTCGCAGAAGGTCCAGGTCGGTTGGCAGGGCGTGCCCTTCACTTTCATTCCGCACGCGGGATTGCCACCCGGGTACTCGCACACGTGTCAGACTCCTTGGTCCGTGTTTCTAGACGGGTCGGAGGGGCCCGTTCCGTCAGCCGGCGCCCCGCGAGAGGCAGAGGGGGAGCTCGCCGGAGCCCTACTCCCCGCTTGTGACGCGCGCAGAGCGGCGGCTGACCCGGCGCGACAAAGTGCACCGCCCCGAGCGGGCGGCTGAGTCGGCGCGCCGAAGCCGGGCCCATCCGGGTTT
>CM030932.1:4750406-4860406 GCA_018136815.1 Isochrysis galbana
GCCTCTATCCTACCATCGAAAGCTGATAGGGCAGAAATTTGAATGAACCATCGCCAGCGTAAAGCCGTGCGATTCGAGCAGTTAGTATGACTCAGCACGCAACCGGAGACCGGTTTGGTTTCTTATCTAATAAATACATCCCTTCCGAAGTCGGGAACTCCTGCATGTATTAGCTCTAGAATTACTACGGTTATCCAAGTAGCAAGGTACCATCAAATAAACCATAACTGATTTAATGAGCCATTCGCAGTTTCACAGTATACTCGCTTATACTTAGACATGCATGGCTTAATCTTTGAGACAAGCATATGACTACTGGCAGGATCAACCAGGTAGCCCATACAACGAGTGCCACGCGCGATCCAATCAGAACGCGCGCACACCGTGATGGACCAGACCCAACTACGCCCACACGACCCCAACCCCAAAGGGGAGGAGGCATGCAGGCGGAGCCAAGGCTGATCGACAGTGCTTCCGCAGATCCGCAAACAAGCGGATCCGCTTCAATCACACGTCGATTGTGAGGTCGAGCCACCCAAAAGGATGAGGGCTCGTGCGGGGCCACATCGCACCATTCCAATCGGAACAACGCGAGCAACCACGCATCTCGTCTCCACTCAATCAAAGAGCAAACACGACGAATCAGACTCCGGAGGCGCCTCGACTCACTCACTACTCCAACTCACGCCTCAGCCGGCTCAATGCGAGCCAGCAAGCGGCGAAAGTAATACGCAGCAAGCTGAGGAGATGCCACCAAGTCCGACCTTGCAGCCTCTCTGTCCCACGCTCAGAGTCCAAAGGACTCAACGAGCTGCGGGAAGAAGCGCTGCTGGGAGGATACACTAGGCATCTGCCCATAGGGAAACCATCTGTCTCTCACACACCGGCGCTCACCACACGGCTGCCACGAAAGGCGGAACCGGTAGGAGCTTGGCGTCGGGGGAAAGACCCCACAGCAGCATAAAGAGAGGACAAGCTCTGTTTGGGGCCACAACGAGCCCCGCACATCACACCCTCTCTCACGCCAACTGCTCGGTCGGAAGTCAGCAGCTCAAGCCGGGGCGAGCTGCGCCGTGGGAGGACACTGCGGCAGCCTTGCGGCTCGCACGCGCCTCCTCACCTATCCCTCCCCTCAGCTTACTCCCTATTCATAAATCTACTCCCAAGTCCGCTCGCGGACACGTCCGCAATCACACTCCTCACCCCTGCCGACGACCCGCCGCCACTAGTTCGACCCACTCACTCCTCCGCGTGAGAGCTTCACCCATCCATGCTTCTTCTCATAGCGCCGCCTCCCCGAACTCACCTCTCCCCCTCCCTCCCCCTCTCTCTTCCTCGCCACCCCCTCCCTCCCCCCTCCGTCGCTCGCGCGCCGCTCGCCGCGCCGCCGGTCCGCCAGGGGCACCAAGCTCCACTCGGCATGCGAGCCGCCGTCGGACGGGGCGGAGCCAGCTCGAGCGCGCACGATTCATCTGCAAACACGCCCGCCGCCCACGCCCCTCTGCCTCTCGGCAGCGCCACACCGAGCGCCACACCGTGAAGCGCAACCGCGCCAGCCAGCGCACCGCCTCAACACATCGGCACGAGTCCAAGCTGCGTCGACCGACGCTCGCTCCCTCTCTCCGCACGCGCACCCACCGAGCGCCGCTCGCTCACCGCATCGCGTCGCCTCCCCCCTCACCGGCCCTCCGAGCCAAACCTCCTCTCTTCCCCATTCGCATCGACTGCGCGCCCGCCCGCCCGCCCGCCCTCTTCTTGCGTGCTAGCAGGGGCGCCAGCTCCGACGCTCATCCATTCATCCCCACACTACTTACCCCGTCGCAACCCTCATGCCCGCCTTCTCCTCCTCCATCCTCCTCACGCGGGACGACCGCACTTCACACCCGTGCTCTCCTCGGCCGTGCCCTCGGCCCTCCTCCGTCCTCAGCCGTTCGCCCCCCCTCCAACCCCCCTTCCTTCTCCCGCGGCCGGTCACCGTCCACCGTGACCGTCGTTCCGTCATGCCTCCACGGGCGTGCTGCCACGCGCGCTCTCCTCTCTCCTCCCTCTTGACGACCCTCTGTCGAGCGCAGCCACACAGCTCAGACGCAAGGGGGGCTCCCGCCGGTGCGGTAGTGTCACAAGCAAGCAGAACAGCGTCGAAAGCGACGAGGGAGGCGAGAGGGCGCGAGGTTTCAACGCCGTGCCGCCAAGAAGCAGCGCGAGACAGGGAGGAACATGGGCGCGCCAGCGACCGAGAGGAAACGGGATTGTGTCGCTGGGTAGAGCCCCGCCAGAGCAAGGCGGATGGGGGGACAAGGAGACAGCGGAGAAAAGGGGACTCTCGGTCGGCTGGAGGGGTGGATGCGACATGCGCGTTCTCGCGGCCCTTCCGTCCCAACCGCACAGCTACGCACGACAAGCCGCGTGCGGGGAGGGAGGGGCTGGGCGGATAGTTCAACAGGGCGCATGCCACCGAGAAGGAGTGCGAGGCGGGCAGGGGACGGACGGGAGAGGCAGAGGAACGAGGGGGGTGAATGCGTGCGAAGAGCCTCGCCACAGGAAGGAACAGAGGAGACGAGGAGGAATCGGCAGCTACCGCAGATGCACTCCGCTCCCTCCGCGTGCCAACCCCCATCCCCCACCACGCTTGGAAAGGCCACCGCAGAGGCGGCAGCCTGCGTGTCACATCCGGTGCGCGTCGGCCTCTTCCCCTATGGACAAGACGTCCCTCCTTCGTCGGCCGTCGTAAGCTTTGCCGCCCCGTCTCCCCTCTTCCCTTGCTGGCTTCCCGCCGTTCACTTCCATGACCCTCCACGTCACTCTCGGCTCATCGCCACTGTGCTAATCGATCCCCTCGCCTATCCCTCTTCTCCCGGCGCCATGCGTCGCCCGCCACTTTCGCTCTCTTGGCCGCCATCCTTCCTCCTTTCCTCTTGCGACCATCGCCCCGTGTCGCCTTTGCCCCCGTTTCCCCTGTCGTCTGGGAGAGAGCGAGCCCATTCCCCGTGTGCTCGGCGTCCGTGCTCTCTCTCTTTCTCTGCGGCAAGGGAGAGCCAACCCTACGGATGCAGCAGCAAAATCCATTGCGCACCTCGCGAGGTGTCCCTCTTCTCTCGCTTGCGTGCGAGGCACATGCAGAGGCTATCGGCCAAGCCTCCGACAGGCAGTGGCTATCCCCATTTGCCCTTGGCATGCCAATCCGTTGCGATCTTAGCCCGGGGTGGCTCGAGATCACTCAACTTATCGTGGTCCTGTCCGTCTCCCAGCGTCTAGACCCCTCCTCGTTTTGTCTTCCACTTCTGGTGCTCATTGGGGCCTTGGCCTTGGCGGTGTCATGTCCAGCTTCGAGGTGGCACATTTTGCGGTCGATGCAAACATTCAATGGCATTGCTATGGACGCGATTATCTATTGGAGGGGGAGAGAATCCGTGTGGTGTCTAGGGGGGAGCAAAATCCTCGCATCTCACAGACCAATTTCACGATGCTCTCTCAGTTCCCATCGCGCAACCCGCATCCCTTTTCCCGCGGCTCTCCCCAGCCCCCCGCGCTCCCCGTCGCTTGCTCTACCCCTCCCCCCCCCGGGCTCGTTCCCCCTCGAGTTCTCAAAACTAAGTTGATCTCTTAAGGTGGTAGGCGGGTGGCCGCGCGAAGGGGGGGAAGGGGGGGGGGGGAGTACTCTAGCGCGAAAAGAAGTGGGGGGGGGAGGGGGGAGCGCCTACGCGCCGGGCAAGCTTGGCCACAATGTCCGCCGCCGAGGCCCATCAGGGCACAGGGGCTGCGGCGTGTCACGGATGGTTTTGCGTGGTGTGCACCCTAGAACTTATATTGGGATGAGGAGGTGGAGAGGGCCGCATGAGTCGAGCCGTGATCTCTCCCCTTCTCTCCTTGTTCGCTTGTGTGAGTCTCCCACGCAATCCCCCCGTGTGTGCGTTTGATTTGTGAGCGATACTCTTAGTGTGCCCTGTGCGTTCAGTGGCCCCCTTTGGTATCATTTAACTTGTGATGAAGTAACAGGATGCGCGGCGCGCCGCGCCGCGCTCTCACCCTCGAGCCACAAGGGGCCGCGCTGCGGCCTCTTTGTGATACGGCGGAGGGGCAGGGGGAGTCCCTGCCACCTACCCCTCGGGCACCCCCCACAACTCCCGTCGACTGGGGCCTCTCTGACACACCGGCTGGGACGCGCAGCGACGGTGCTACCTGTGTGAGCGTCAGGAGGGCCCCAAAGAGCGCAGAGAGCGGTGGCAATGGAGGGAAGAGCAAGAAGAGGCTCTCAAGGGGATGGGTGTCGCCGAAGGCAGATCTCCCCCGGGGCTCACGCACGCGGGAGGCTCCAGCTGAGGCGCCAGGGTCTCTGGGGGGAGGGGGGGCTCTGCGCAAGAAGAAGCGTGTTCCCATCGTGGTGGAAGCTCGAGAAGAAGAAGACCGGTGCTACGTGGCAAACGTGCGGCGACTGTCCGACGAGATGTGTGAAGCTTTCGTCTGCCCGGGTTGCAAGCGCAAGAATACCTTGATGCTAGGTGAGAGCGAGCGTGTATTTGGCGGGTGGGGCCTGGTCATCTCCCTAGAATGTTTGCATTGCCAGAGGTCCATCCGCATCGACTTGGGCAGCAAGATGGCAGTGGCGACCCACGTCGACGTCGACGCCGATGTCGAGGAAGAGGGAGAGGCAGGAGCGCGCGAGCCAAAGGTGCGCAGGCTCTCGGTGCAGTCCTTGAGCGCAACGCTTGGGTGCTTGCTGAGCGGCAAGATGTACGCCTTGTACAACATCGATTGCGTGGCACAGAACTTGGTCCCCATGGGCAAGGACCAATTTAACACCAACATCTGCGCGCTCGCGCCAGCCATTGCCGATGTTGTGAACGAGACCATTCGGCTCGTCCGCCTTTTGTCGGAGCGAAGCTCGTTTCCTCTTTGGAAACGAGTCGCGAAGGCGCACCGGCGGCTAACGCGGCGCACGGTTCATCCGGGGAGCCCGGAACGGGCTCATCGGGAGAACGGGACGTCAGCGTAGTTGACGGCGCCACACACGGCCGACTACGGCGCGATGCGCACGGGCGGCGGCGGCCATTGGCGTAGCTGCTAGGGCGGCACTTTTGGATATGGTGCCTGGTGGGGCATTCTATCTCAGTGGATAGCCGAGAAAGCGCCGACAGCGCGCCCGCTCGCGTACGAAAGTTGGGCACTCCGGCCCGTACGGACGGGTGACGTCAGCGTAGTTGACGGCGCCACACACGGCCGACTACGGCATTCACATCGACTTTTGGGTGCGATTGTGAAAAGTCGATTTTTCCCTATCATGGATACATCCATGATATGTGCATCATAGATGCATATCTATCATGGATACATCCATCTCATGCCCCCCAACTAAGTTTATACTTGGTTGCCCCATGGGGGGGCACGAGCCCCCCCCTCTCTCCACTCCTCCCCTGCCATGGGGGAGGAACCACCCATCCTCCTGGCACGCCTGATGGCTTGCCAGGAGGCCACTGCCCTACTGACCCACTCCCTTCCCCACAGGCTCGCCCCATTCGCCCATCCTGGCCCCTCGTGGCCAGCCCATTGCTCCAACCCCCCCTCCCCCCCTGGTCGACAGGCAGACAGGTGCAGATTGGGGGCCCCAGAGGCTCAGGAGCGCCAGCGAGGGAGAGGGAGGGGAGACCAGGGCCCAGTCCCAGCCTCCTCTGCCCCCAGAGCTGGCCTCCATGAGCCTCCAGGGGTCGCCGGCAGGCAGCTGCAGGCCTGCCGCAGGCGCGCCATCGCGCGTGCCGCAGGAGAGGGGAGAGAGAGCGCGGAGAAGGGGGTGGGCGGAGCGAGAGCTCCGCTCACCGAAAAATAGGTAAGTCCCGCACCTGTTTACAGGATAAGTCGGGGCTGAGACCGCCGCCCACTCGGAGACACAGGAGGAAGGGGGGGAATGATCACCGGGGGGGGGCGCGGGCCACCGGACCATATCTAAGCCCTTCACCCCTATCCCCCTAGTAGTGCACGGGGGGAGTCGCCTTATGGCGGGGGGAGAAGGGCCGGGGAAGTGGGGGTGTAGAAAGTTTCCTACGTGAGTAGAAAGTAGAGGGTCCACGGCCGCGTGTGCGGTGAGACTATTAAAAGGTTTATTTATCCATCTCATGCCCCCCCCTCGCGTCATGTGCGTCGTCGTGCACGTAAGATGTGCGGTTTGTCGCGCGCGCGCCGAGACCCTTCTCTCCTTATACTGCTCAAATGGTTGCTTATCACCTGTATGATAGCACCATTCACCACAAGTCCAAACCCTCCTCTTCTTCTTCATTATGAAATTTGGAGTATCATGGTTTGGTCCTATCTCATCATGGTTTGGTCCTATCTCATCATCTCATCTCTTCTGCGTTGGTGGTCGACATCTCGCTGGCCGGGTCGACCGGTGACCAGGGGACCCACTGATGCAGGAGAATGGGCTACTACCTCCTGGGCATCCTCGCCACTATCCCCCCTTTGGCTTCCCATGGGAGTCCTAGGCGCGATCTGGCGGGCCTGTACCTCTTCGGCGCCAACTGCCATTTGGCAGCTACTTCCCCACCAAGGTTCGTGGTCCTGGACAGCCACTGGCGACACCCTGGAGACGGGGTGGCGTAGTGCCAAGTGGGGGGAGAGCCAAGGGGACATTAATTGCCCTAGTCTTGAGGATCCCGACAGCGGCACTGCGTCTGAGTCAGGAAGTGCCTCGGGCACAGGCTGGGATGGCTGCTTTGCGCCTCAGGTGTCTGGTGGTCGCGAAATGTCGCCTGGTCTCCCTCCCCCGTCGCTAGTCCGGATGGGTGTGGCCCCCGTAGAGTATCCTCGGCCAAGCCACACCCTGATGGCCGGGAGTGGGGTTGGAGATCAGACGTTGGTTGGGGGGCCCCGGGGTATCCCTTGAGAGTGCATCACCAGACACCTGCAGGTGGACAGGTGGGCGCGGCGTTCGCCCCGACATACTACTCAACGGCATTTCTACGAACGACAATCTACCGGCCACGGTCAAAGATGCTACTACTACCGCTGGTAGTTATGAAGATAACAGCGAGGAACCCTTCGTCCTACCGCCTAGGAAGAAGAAAAGTGGCAATGCTGGCTTCGAGCGTCAACGGCGTCTCCGTGTCTCGTTGTGGGACCGTTGTCCCCAAGTGGATCGTGACACCCCCCAAACTCCCGTGGGAGGAGCTATCAATGGCCAACACCCCCAAACTCCCGTGGGAGGAGCTATCAATGGCCGACATGGGTCGGACCGACTTGGGTCCATTCAGACCCACTTCCGGCTCATTCTCCTCCTCACCCTCCTTTTCTTACCCACTATCCAATGCGGAGGGGGTGCTACGCTCCCAATGTTTTCGGGTACAGAATTTTCCCCGCGCGCTCTTACTTTGTTACTATTAGTTTTGCGCGCGTTTGTGTGAATGTGCGTGCGCGTGAATGTAGTAAGAATCTTATCCGGCGATATACGATTGGCGATGCGATCGGCGATGGCGCTCTGCCTCGCCCAAGCCGCGGTGGTTGCCTCATGGGCACCACCGCGATATTCCCGTCCCCACCTCTACCGCAACCGAGAGGAGAGCAGAAGAGAGCTCGTCGCAACCGGCAGGTCCGATTTCCTGGGGGGGAGCCCGAAAACGGTTTCACCGCATTACGACCAAGCTTAGTGGGGAAACTCCTCGTCCAGTTCCGTTACCCGAAAATCTCGTTCATCTCGTCGGGCCCTCGGGCCATCTCGTTCATCTCGTCGGGCCATCAAGGCCATCTCGTTCATCTCGTCGTCGGGCCATCAGGCCATCTCGTTACATCTCGTTCATCTCGTTACAATCCAAGCTACGGCTTTGATTTCCACACCATATCTAAGCCCTTTTCCCCTATCCCCCTAGTAGTGTACGGGGGGAGTCGCCTGATGGCGGGGGGGAAAGGGCCGGGGGAGTGGGGGTGTAGAAAGTTTTCCTACGTGAGTAGAAAGTAGAGGGTCCACGGCCGCGTGTGCGGTGAGACTATTAAGAAGTTTATTCTTTCCCCCGCGCGTGACGTTTTCCTCCGGTGTCCCGAGTACGCTCAGCGCTATCGCTCGAGCGCCCCTTGTGCCCCCTCCGCTTGCTCCCCGTCTCCGCCCCCGTGCTGCAGTGCCCCGTGATGACCGAGAGTGCGCCCATGTCTTCTGTCCCGTACCCGCACGCTTCCCCGGCTCCCCATGGCTCACCCTCCATGCTCCAAGTGGGCCATACATCTCATGTTCTCATGTTACATCCCATCTCCCTCTCACACCCAGCCACACCACAGCCACAGCCTCACTCCATCCTCCACATGGTAGCGGAGGCGTACTTTCCACGCCTTTCCATCCTCTCCCAGCTCCTCACGTTCCCACCACCACCGCCACTCCACCCTCATCTGCCTCCTTCAGTCCTGGCCAACCATCCCACATGGTCCACCCACAGTCCACCCAGACACAACCACATTGGCCACAGCACACCAATGCCACCAACGCCACTCCTGCACAACCGATGTTCTACTCCCCCCTCCCGCCTCTCGCCACCCCCGAGCCCTCGTCCCACGATCCGTCCGATGCCCTCTCCGCCGTCTCCGCTGCTCTCCAAACCTCCCACCCCCCCCTCCCTTCCCCAACCCCCCAGCATGCATTCACCAGTCTGCCCCCTCACCTTGCATTGTCAAACGGTCATGAGCGACCATTGACGCAAGGCCCCGAGAAATCTCCCGAGTACGAGTCCGAGCCCCCGTTAAAGATACAGCTATCCCCTTCCACTCATAAAACCGTGAGGGTTTTTTTTAAGTGTAAAAAAATCTGAAGATTCTTTTTTTTAGGGGTGAAGAAATGACCATCTCAGAATTGAGGCAGTTTGAGGATTTTTTTCGGTTTAAGGTTCCCAATACACAATACACCCAACTAGCACATATCCGGGGCCCATTAAGACCCAGCCCCCCCCCCCCCCCCTTGCCCCCATAACAAAACGTAATCAAAAATTGACAAAAGACGCTAAAATCGCAAAAGCTTGAGAAGCTCAATTTCAAGTCGAGACCGGGAGCGGTGCGTGCCCGTTTTCGACGATCCATCCGGATGGGAGGCCCCATCAAACACCAAACAAATACTCAGGATCCACCCGAGTTGTCACGCCAATCGGCCAATCGGGCAAGCCGCGCGCCGAAACCTCGTCGAAATCACCCATCCGCGGAGCCCATCGAACGTTGAGCTAGAGGTGAGGGATATTGGGTGTTAAAAAAAACCGGGTTCATATTCTCGCCTCGCGCGTGGCTGTGTACTAGTGCTATCCCACCACGCCTTCACTCCTTCCTTATCCCTCACCAACCTGCCTGCTTGCGGCGACTCCCCTCGTGCACTACTCAAGGGCCCGGGCCGTGGGGGGCGGCGGGATTTGGCAGGTTGTCCCGATCCTCTCTCCTTCCTCCTGTTCCGCTTAGTGGTCGGTGTATCGTGGCGAGTATCTTCGTGTCGGTTTGAGCCGTCGAGGATAGTGTCCGTCAGTGGTTTTTGTGTACTTTCATGCATAAGGGCGAGAGTTGAGTTTTGTACGTCTTAGGTCAGGCTTGGGGGTGTTGAATGCGTGCGTGAGAGTAGTGAGCCGGCTGCGCGCGCGGCGAGAATGTTAGGAAGTTTTTTTAGTGACGTGTCTCGGCAACTGAACGGGCAGCTTGTCGTTGGGCATCTCGTCGTTGGATGTGAGGGTGTTGGGTGGCTCTGGCTAGATAAGGGGAGAACATCTGGCGGGTAACAGTTACGGCACACAACGACAAGGATGTGAGGTGGAGCCCGGGAGTCTTGGAGGGTCGTTGGCTTCACGCCGTGAATGCCGCAGGCCAACAAGGTCTATGTCGAGGACGGCCACAAGGAACCCATGCCGATTGACGGACTACTCCTCCATCAGCTACCCAATACAGGTCTCATAGATAGACCGAGATGGTGGCAAACTGACTTAAGCTCAGAAGTGGCACGTTTTGTGGCTCCACCATGTTACCCATCCCCTCATGCTGCAGCGCCGAGGATGGCACCATCGACCCGCAGCATCCCCATCTTCATCCCTTCGTTTGGAGAGGCCGCCCCTCCGAGTTGCAAAGCTGTAACATGCCGGATAACACACCCACTGGCAAGCCATGTCGTAGTAGCGTCACGCGGAAAGGCAGCGGGATTCGCGGCATCAGTCCTGCGAGCGTGATCGCACCCTGTCCAAGCAGTGTCCCGCTTGAGTTTGCGGATACATCCCCATCGCGCCTTGCTCTGCCACCCACACGCATGGCAATGAGCACAGCTTGCTCTGTGAGCTGTTTTGGCGCCACTGCAAAAGTGTGCACAAGCTGGGTTGTCGGTTCGAATCGGATTGGCGCACCGCGGGCAGACGAGGCCATCCAAGCCCGGGCCTCTGCAGCACGGTCGGCTTCGCGCTGGTCAAGCATTTGGCCATGAAACGAGAGGCTGAGAATGGGCAAGGAGGTTTGTGCGCGGCGCGAACGTGTCATGCCGCGTGCGTTGCGAGGCTGGGCTTCCGCTTGTGTGGAGCCCAAGGTCGTTGACGGCGGCGCGGCAGGCGCATTGCTATGCAGTGTGTGCGCGCCCAGCTCAGACGGCTCAAACTCAGCGTCGATCAAGCGAAGGGTGAGGGCGTCAAATGCGGGTGCTACGGCTGACGGAGGCTCGGGTAGACTGAAATTCTCCAACATTCTGCCTGGTCCGGTGACGCTTCCTAGACTATGCCCGCGTCTCAGTTCCATGTCGCCCTTCACCTCGCTGGCGTGTGAGTCCTTGGTGCTCCGCTGCTCGAGGTTCTCTGTTTGCGCCGACGCGGACACCGCGCTCTGCAAGTCGGAGCTCGAACATGAGGTAAGGGCAGCAATCAAGTTGGGCAAATGTACATTGGCCGCAAGCGCGGCGCTACCGGCAGCATCACCATTTGAGAGCACGTTCGCCGAGCCAGCGGTAGCACCCGCTTCTCTGGCACCGATCTCATGCACGGTATGTACGCGGGATACTGTGTTTGCATCGCAGCTAGTGCTTACCGCGGTAGCCACACTGATATCGGCTCCGGTGCCTCGCTCGGTGGCAGGCTGCCCCGAGGCGGTCGTCAGCGCTTCAGTCTTCACGAGATGCGCAGCTTCAATGGACAAATCAGCCAGCGAGTCGCCGCGCGCGGCCACGAGCGCAGAGGCAGGCAACTGTTTGACCGCCACCTCGAAGGCGGCGCGTACTGGCGTGTGGTCTGACGTCACGATGACAGGAACGGCCGAGTACTCCATCGGCGCGATCGGGCATGCTGGCAACGATCGGTAGAGCACCCGATCGCAGTACGAGGGAGCCTGGTTCCGCTTGTTTGAGAGCACGCGCGGAGGACCTTTCCCTGCCTCCCAGCGGTAGGTTGGCGCGAAGCGAATGGGCTGCTCACAAAAGCCGTGCAGGACGCGGTGGGCCTCGACTTCTCTGCGAAGCTGATCGGCATGCAATAGAGCGCGCAGTGAACGCGCACGCGCAGCGGCACTCATGCCAGTGCTCAAGTTGCCATTTGAGGGTTCAGCTGCCGTCCCTGGCGGACAGGGCACTTGCAGCGCCTGCTCGGTCACTTCTGCATAGGCCGGAAGCACGCCCTCACGCCCCCCCTGTCGAGTAAACTCGCCCGCCAAGATGTCCCCACGCTGTACGTGCGTAGCATGCGCCGCCGCTTCTTCAAAACTAAGCTCCACCCGGTAGTTGAGATCTCCGAAGAAGAATGTGTGATCGAATTGGTCGGAGAGTTCGAGTCCGTTTGCCCTCCAACCGAGCGGGAGACCGCCGATCACGTCGGCGACGTTTGCGTTGCGCTCGGCAACACGGTCCGGCCGCGCTGCCAGGTGCGCATTGACAAAGCAAACAGAGGTCCCGTGGTACCACAACGCGCAGCCGACTGCTCCCTTGTTGCCGTAGAGGTTCGCTAGTCCCGTCGCCCGATATCCGGTGTGCACACCCGAGACGGCGTGCACTCGGGTTGCTAGACAGAAGACATACAGCCGGATTGATACCAGCGTTACCTGCGCGATTTGCGTGTAGCCGTCGCCGACGGCTGCTTGCAGGATGGATGGGAGGTCATCACCCCCGCACTCTTGTACACCAATGACAACGAGTGTGTGTTTGGATTCGGCGCCCAGCCATGGGACCAGGCCTTCGGCGGGTGGGGCAGCTGAGCCCATATTCCACGTGCATATCAGGATGGAGAGGGACTCCCGCGTGCCGCTGTGCCCGGTGCCCCACACGCCCAGCCCGAGCTGCCGCCGTATGCGCTCGACGCCCGCGAGGAACGCCTCGCGCTGTAGCCCGCCGGCAAATTCGTACTGTCGCCGCTTCCCATCCGGCGTCGTGAAGCATACCGAGAAGGACGGGCTCTCCGAGTAAAGCTCCATCCGCTCGAGCTGCACTAGATCGGAAATCTGAGAGGATGCGGGGGAGCGAGAGATGCGGGGCATGAGCTCCGGGATGGCGTCTGCGCCATAGCCTAGAGCGAGTTGCATCGCCTTGCCACGAGCTCGATGGAGCGGGTGCTGGCGGCATCATTTCCGCTGCAGCCGCGGCACTCACCGGCACATCGAATTTGACGGCTCCGTCGTGCGAGAGCTGCCGTATCGAGCGTGTGGTGCGGTCGAGCACAAGCATCCGCCGCCGTCGAAGGCCGGCGCGCCCCAGCTTGTGGGCCCAGTAGCTCTCAGCCTCCAACGGCAGCAGGCCTTCGAGCGGCGCCTCGTCGAGAGCTTCCTCCCCTCTCCCATCCTTCTCCCCCTCTCCCTCCTCAGATGAGTGGAGCCGCACCCTCGAGCGCAGTAGCCTGCTGAGACTCGGCGCCATCGACGCCACGCAGATTGGGCGGCTCTCGCCCAACGTTTTCTCTCCCTTCCTTTCACCCCCTTCTCTCCCTCCCTCCCCCTCTCCTACCTGTACTTCTCTCTCTCTCTCTCTCTCTCTCTCTCTCTCTCTCTCTCTCTCTCTCCCCCCCCCCCCCCCCCCCCCGCCCCCCCGCCCCCTTGATCCTATTTTTTCTTTTGCAGCTAATAAAGTATTTACACCGTATGTACTGAACTCCTAGCATCCCTGTCCTTCCCCTTGGTATTTTTGGACCATAGCTGTTTGGGGGGCCACCAAAGGCACTTGGCCATGGCCATGGAGGGTGGTAGTAAGTGGTAAGGCTGCAAGCACACCAACAGCTTCAGTTGCGCACCTTCACGGCCGGGATGATGTGCGGCCCACGGGCCTCGTCTGCCTGCTATGCTAATGTTATACTTAATTCCTGCGTCATTGTCATTGTCATTGTCATTGTGTACTTCCATGGTGTAAGTGCACATAGCTCACCGAAATCATGCACAAAAGGGCCATGCTTGGCCACAGGGTATTATGGATACATTCATTATGGATGTGTCCAAAGGATGTATCCATTATGGATATGTCTAATGGATGTATGCATAGGGCGGTCAAACAGCAAACAGGGGCTTTTTATAACTATTTTAGTAAGGGTTGGGCTGCATTTTTTGACCGTGGCGCGAGGCCCAATAAAAAACCTTCAGGGGGGGCCACCTGCCGCCACGAAAATCGTCGCCAGGAAATGGTGCGATTCTTCCCCCCTCTCCCCCCCTCCGTCACGCGCGCTCACGCTCTACCCGTAAAGAATTGGCGGTCGCGCCCGCGGCCCGCGGGGGGTCGGTTCCTTTATATCTAAGCTACATTCGGCGTTTGATTCCCGCCCGATGCAGCGCCGTGTCGGGCTGCCGACAGTCCGACCACCCCCTGACCCTCTGGCATCATGGCCCGCGCAGCCCACCCAGCTCCTCACAACGCGCGCACGCGGCTACCCTGGATGCCGCAGACCCCGCCCTGACCATGTCGGAGCGAAGCTCGTTTCCTCTTTGGAAACGAGCCGCGGAGGCGCACCGGCGGCTAGCGCGGCGTACGGTTCATCCGGGGAGCCCGGAACGGGCTCATCGGGAGAACGGGGAGGGCAAATGACGGGCATGTGAAATGGACGGGGAAGTGGCACGGAACGCGAATCGGAGGGACGGAGGATGTAAGAAAGGGCGCGGCGAGCAGATACCGCTTGCTTATGACTCGTATGGACTTGTAGACTCGAAAGGAAGACTCGGAAGACTCGGGGCTTGGGGGTACTCAGGGGGCTGCAGGTCACCAACAGGCGATACAGTGGAGACTACACCGCATATCTGGCCGCAGCACAGCGAAGCCTCATTGACCCTAAGGCCGACA
Organism: Isochrysis galbana; assembly: GCA_018136815.1. Taxonomy (NCBI): domain Eukaryota; phylum Haptophyta; order Isochrysidales; family Isochrysidaceae; genus Isochrysis; species Isochrysis galbana. The sequence goes on from CM030932.1 coordinate 4,764,622, forward strand.
TAAACCTCAAGGACCTCAATACCCAGTACGATCACATCAACACCTGTATGGCCGGTGTACTCCGCACAGGTCGTAAGCCCCTCGAACCCGAAGTGCTCATCGCGTGGTTCGACAACGCTCTGCCTATGGCATACTTACGGTTACGCAAACGCGTAGTCTTAAAGACTACCGTGTAGTCTTCGGAGGGGGGGGGAAGACAACGGAAAATGTTAGCCTCATTGCCGCCTCATTATCAACGGCCAAAGCCTCGCCACGGTCCGCCCCCCTCCCCCTGACAGTCTCCCCTATCATCTCCCTGCTTTGGGTGCCCAGGTTTGCCCTGACAACCCACTTAACAGCGCCCGACAGCCGTGGGGTGAGCAAGTGCTCGGGCGCCTGGCGAGCGCGCCGAGCGATTCCCAAATTGGTATCCTTGCGGAGACCCCAAGCGATCGGGTCGCGGCGGCACCAAGCGTAGTTGCAGCGCACATTACAACCCCGCTGGTTGTGTGCCAGATTGTACGCCTTGTAATGACGTTGCGAGTGTGCTCGTGTGCGTGATCACCTTCAGCATCTGGAGTTTGCGTTGCGCGTTGCGTGACGGCGACGGTTATCTGCCGCACTTCCGATCGATCAAAATGTTGCATCAATGGCGTCGAGCGTCACACACATGTGATGTTTGTGCGTAGCATGGCCCGTGCGATGTCATGTGAGCGACCAACGGTCATATCAAGCTTATATGACCGTGATAATAGAGGTCAAAACAAACGTATTTTTAATGATAGGATCAACGAAAATAAAACACTTGATTCTCCCGTAAACGCCCGGTTTCTTCTGTGCTCAAATCGACTGTGAAGAGGGCTTCTTCGGACGTCGGTCCACTGCGATGGCGCCCCGGAGAGGGGTGTCCGATGGGCCACCGGCCAGGGCTCCTCTGGAAGGCAGGCCAGAGGGGTCGAGATGGCCGGGCCTGTACCGGCATGGGTGCGCTGCCCACTTCCACCGCGGCCCAGGTGGGGCCCATCGCGTTGGCGATCGTCCAGGGGCCGGCAAATGCCGGCCTCTCGCTGTACGAGACGCCCTCGTCAGCACGCCAGCTGGTGTAGGGGGGCAGCAATTCGTTGTGAGGGCTCTTTTTTGGCGTCAGGCCTCGGCTCCTGGTCTAAGGTGACCGCAGGCGCCGCGGAAGCACCCGCGCGCGGGCGCCATGTCCCCCCACTGCAGGTCGCGTTGCCAGCGCTCGAAAGGGCCTCTGGGGTCTGGGGCCCGGCCACAAGGGGTCCACTTCGTCGGAACCGGCGGCTCCGAGCCTCCGCAAGGTCCTTCTAACACGGCGGCGCCATCCGCCGCTCCGTCTGACGAGCCGCTGCTCGTGGATCCACTCCGCGATCGAACCGAGCTCACCTCTCTCGGGACCTCGGGCAGCCCGAGGCCCGACTCCCAAGTCCACCCGCTTGAAGACAGCGCGTGGGAACACGTAAGCGAGTCCCCTTCGGCCGCCGACTTTTTAGCCGACCGCCTCGCCCACATGCAGTCCGCGATCGACGCTCAACTACTTCGCGATGAGAAACGCGACCGAGAGCACGCCGCCCTCCTCGAGATGATAGCGGGCCTCAGCACCCACGTCAGGGCCTTGCGGGCTTCTACCACCCCGACGCCTGCAGCCGAGACGGCACACCCTTCGGCGCCGAGACCGCCCCCTTCATCGACCGCACGTCCTTCAGCGCCTCACGCGGTCGCCCCACCTCGCACCTCGGTAGGGGTGCTCCCTTACGCCCCTCGCTCCTCCTCTCGGGCTGACTTCACCCCCGCTCCCGGCTACGGGTACCCGGAGGACCTCCACACCCCGCCGGTGCCTTTCACGCCAAGGCCCCACTTCACGCCTCGCCGCGAGGACACGAGCGCCCCGCCGCTGTCGACCATGGGCCTCCGCGCGGTACCGCTGACGTCGTCGCCAAAGCTCGAGCATCCACCCGACCCAGGGTACGCCCCGGACGGCGAGCGTGACATCATCAACGCCGAATGGATGAACCTCCTAGGCTACGAGGCCTTTCAAGTCGCCTCGCTCTACCGAGACTCGCCGCACTTCGAGCATATCCACCAAGTTCTCCAAAGTCCGGTCTCTCGATCCGGCCAAGAGTGGCACTGCCGCGTCTTCTTCACCGCCACTTATATCCCTAGGTGGCTCGAATCCCGGTCCAAGTCCAAGTATAACCCCAACTACCAGGCCCGCATTACCGAGCAGCTGTGCGGCCTCAAATTCCCCAAAGACCTCAAGTCCGACTCGACGGAGACCGCGGCCGCAGCCTGGGGTAGCTACCGCCTCAAGTTCTCCATGAACCTCGAGAGGGCGCTCTCCTTGTGATATGGAACTGCTGCTCGGGCGGAGGGGGTAGGGCTGGGCTTGGTGGCCCTGCCCGCGCCCGCTCGCTGCGCCTCGCGCGCGCTCGCGGCGATGCGAGAGCGCTCACCTCCTCACTCCTCGGCGGAACATAGAAACGCAAACAACTTCTAAAACAAAAAGGTCGATCGCGGATGCGACAGGCCTGCCCGATTGGCGTGACCATCCGGGTGGATCCTGTGTATTTGGTATCCGGTGGGGTCCCCCATCCGGATGGATCGTCGGAAACGGCACGTTAACACGTCCTCTTAATAGGAAGAGGCCCCCGAAACCTTTTGACCTTGTACCTGTTGTCCCATCCGGGGCTGTAAGGGCCGTTCAGCTTCATGGACAAGAGGACCCTACCCCCCCCGGTGTTTTTTCCTGGTGAATCGCCCGACGTAGGTCGGTCCGCCTCACTGGGTTTTCCCTCATTGTAATTTGTGGGGAGTTATAATGGGAGCCGGGGGTTTGCGAGGGTGGAGATTTGTAGGGATGCATGGATGCATATGTGTATATGTCTTGTGCCATCACTTCAAGGCGTGCGGGCAGGTGCGCTGAGGGGTGTCGTGATAGTACCGGGCTAGTGGCAGTAGTGGTACTAACGCTCAGATGTTTTTATTATTATTACATGGGCGACTAACTGCTAGCTGGGCTTTCACCCCAAGGACCAATGACCAATGAACTTGTGGGGAGTTCTAACGGGAGCCGGGGGCTTGCGAGGGGGGAGGTATCATCAGGTGCTTAGTTTCCTTTGTGCCGTGGGATCTGCTGCGGTCATGTGCGTCGTGGTTTGTCGTGTTGGTACTACACAAGGCTAGTGGCTAGGGATGCCAGCTAACAAGATAAAGAACAACGCTATAAGTTCTAACGTAAAGTCCACCTCGTACAACGGCCTCTCCCCCACCCGATATTTTATCTTCCCGCCGAAACGAGCCCCTCCCTTCTTCCCCCCCCCTCGCGTCTTCTCCCCTCGCCCACTGCCACGGCCACAGCGGCAGGGAAGCGGAAGGGTCGGTGTGTGGGGTGGAAGGCACACTTGGGGTGGAAGGCACACTCCCGCCCTCGCTCGCCTGCTTGATCCCTCGCGCCGGCGGCTTTCCCCCCGCTCTCCCTCCCCTCCCCCTCTCTCTCACACTTGGAAGCGCCCCCCGCTCGATATCTCCGCCACCCTCTCCTCTCTCGATGCCGATTCGGCGGATCAGCTCCGAGCTGGTGGGCGAGGTTTGCGGCAGCCTGGGCGCTCTCACGGTGTTGCGACTCTCACACAACCAGATCGAGCGCATCGAAAATCTGGAGCCGCTCAGCTCACTCACGCGCCTCGATCTGAGCCATAACCGCATCGCTGCAATTGAGGGGCTGGAGACGCTTACCAGCCTCACCCATCTCTCTCTCGCATCGAACCGCATACGGGAGACTCGCGGTCTTGAGAGCCTCCGCGCGCTCGAGGTCCTCCTACTTGCCGATAACCTGATCGAAAAGCGCACAGACGTGCGCGCACTTGAATGGCTTCCGGCGCTGCACACGCTCTCTCTCGCACGCAACCCGCTCACCAACGAGCCCAGCCACCGGGCCAACCTCATGGCAGCTCTTCCCCGTCTGTGCTGGCTCGACGGGGAGGCAGTCCGTGCCGATCCTTCAAGTGGCCAGGTTCGCCCTGGCATGGTGTCGACCGCCGGGCAGGATGCCGTCGCGAGTACTTCCGCCCTGCATGCGGAAGCTGCCACTCTAAAGCCTATCACCATTGATACTCACCCTTCCCTCGGCCTGATGGGCACGTCCGAGCCTGCCGAGACTCCCCCTAATGGCTCGATGGCGTACATGCGCAAGTCATCTGAGCTGCTCGCTGCTCATCGGGCTGCACAGGAGGGGTCATGCTTGCGCCGGTCGGCGTCGGCCAACGATGTGTCGCTTGACTTGCCTGTACCCACACAGCACACTCCTGCCGGTCACTTCGCTGTTTCTCTCGACTCGGCTTGGGCAGAAGTGGCCCGGCTGCAATCGGAACTAGCGGCAGAGCGACGTTCTCTATCAGCGATGCAATTCGAGCTCCAGGCGGCCCGCGAAAGGGAGCGGGAGGCCAAAGAGGAGCTTTCGGCCATGTCGGTGCAGCTGCGGAGCGCGCACAGCCGCATCGAGGCTGAGCGCGCCCAGGCCCGAGCTCAATTGGAAGCTGAACGCGCAACGGTTCGGCGCTACCGTGCTTACATTTCAATGGCCACAGTCCCAGAAAGCGACGATATAGGAGGCACCCGCTCATCAGAGGCAGCTGCAGCACAGCAACGTCCCGTTCATGTGGCAAAGTCGGGCCCAGTCTACGAGGCTGTTGAAGCATTGCGCACCGAGAAAGAGTTGTTACAGATGCGCCTAGACGCGATGGTGAAGCTGCTAGAGATTCAAGAGGAGACCGCTGGGGCTGCCTTTGGTGCGGCTGTCCACCAGATGTCAGGCGATGGGGGTGCAAGTTGTGGCAGGCGCGATGGCAGCAATCTGGTGCTGCGCACTTCCGAGGCTGACCTACTCTCGAGTGCCTTGCAGACGCAGCAGATGCATCCGGACGCAAGCGCAACAGCTCTCTTGAGTATGGTGCACGCATGGCGGCAGAAGACGTTTGAGCAATTGGTGCGGGTGCAGAGTGAAATCCGCTCGCGAAAGCGAAGCAACAGCCATCTCGAGGCCGAGCTCGTTCGGGAGCGTACAAAAAGTGCGGCACTGCAACGCGTAGCAGACGCGGCCGCTGCACGAGAGGCATCGTCCGTAGCCTCCTTGGTGGCCGAGCGTGCGGCACGTCATCGCTCCGAGGCACATGTGGAGCACCTACGCCGCGCTTTGGTGAGTGCAGAGAAAGCGAGCCAGCACGAAGGGGCGGGGGCGAGGGAGATGGTGCAATCGCTACGATTGCAGCTTCCGGCCATGATCCGTGAAGCGGAGGGCTTCTCACGGGAAGCTTCGCAAAAACTGGCTGCACTCCAGGCACGAGTCCACTTCGCAGTGGAGCGGATTGACGTCTTCTCCAAACTCACGGCCACGCATAAGGCCGTTGGCAGAACTGCGAGCGAGGTGGCGCAGTGCACGAATGGGGAGCTGCAGCTAGCGGCATCGCATGGCGGCGTGGATGGCACTACGTTTGGCGCTGCTGGGCAAGAATCGCCGCCGAATCGGTGTCCATGCGTAGATGAAGCGACGCTGTCAGCAAGCGTTGCGTGCACGACTTTGAGTTTTGAAGCAGCAGGGCAAAGTGACGAGTCAGCCCACCTCTTGATGGAGCTGACGAGGCTCCGTGAGGAACGGGTCATGTTGCTGCGTCGAATGGATGCTCGGGCTCAGGCCGAGGCGGTGCGCCGGCAGGCCGAGGCAGACGAGGCCAGCGAGCGTATTCGGAAAGCGGAGGAGCAAGCCAAGGATGCCGACATGGCTGCCGCTGCAGGGCACGAGGAGATTCTGAAGCTTCGGGTCACTCTCCAGGCGCATGAGACTCGCATGCAAAAAGAGTTACAGCGGGCGGCGGCTGAGGCAAAGGCTGCACATGAAGAAGCCGCGGCAATGCTGCGTGAAGCAGCCATGGACCGAGAGCGAGCTGACGAGGCACGGCTTGTCTTGCAGCAGACTGTGAGCTCCCTCCAAGCGGAGCTACGGCACTCGCGTGACGAGCTCGCACGACTTTCCGATCTAAGCGCCCGCCAAAAAGAGAAGGCGTCTGCCGCCGCCGCAGAGCTCCGCGTCGAGATGTCGAAGATGGAAGCGATGCATGTGGAGGAGCTCAACAAGTTGCGAGCAACGATAGAGTCCGCTACCACTGCTGCGGCAGAACGCGCCACCAGTGCCGCCGTGGCTGACGCTGAGGAAAAGCGCAGTCGCCTTGAAGCCCAGCTGGACAGCGCGAAGCGTGATGTGGTCAAGGCAGAGGTGGCTCGGAAGGCTCTGCAAAGAGAGAATTCCCGCCTCAAAGCGCATTCAGCTGAGGCTGAGCGCACCAAGTTTGAGTACCTAGAGGACAAAATCCGTTCTAGAGATGTGCAAATCAACACTCTGCGCAAGGAGCGCAACTCGCTCCTCGCAGCGCTCCGGCGTGAGCAGCAACAGCGATCGGCACCAATCGGCGAAAAGATCATCGAGCCTATGGAGGAGGAGCGGACCATCGCCACTTCCGTGGGAACTGACGCCACTGCCCGAGTGGAGGCAACGCCGCGGAAGCCAGCTCTTAACCGGCTTGCTAGTATTGGAAAAGAAGTTGCTGCACAACTTGAGGACAAAGACCCACAGACTGACAATGCCACTTTTAGCGATACTGATCGGCGGCGACGTATTCCGACGGCCAAGTTGGAAGAGCTGCGCGCATTGAGTAGCAAGCTATTGTCTTGAGAAGAAGAGTTCAAACGCCTTTTTCTAGGCCCCGACGACAATGGCGCCTGTGTTGCCACATGCTGGGCTTGTGCACGGTGCCTAGCTAGGCAGGTAGACCCTGCAGTAGACTCGATCCTGTGTACTAAGCCGCATATGCGGAAACAATTCAAATGGATTAGATGCCCTCTTGCGGTCAGGGGCATGCGGTGTTGATAGCGCTGCAAGCCTCAAACAAAGATTTCGAACTTTTGTAGCATTGCGAACTTGAGCGTCACTTGAGCACTTGAGCGTCCGACATTTTTGGCATTAGGAAGCCTTTGGCGCCATTGTGGCCCACCTCAACAGGCTCGAGGGTGTCGACCTCGAGCCAGACTTCATCTCCAAAAGCGCCTCGGGCCCATGGGAAATACTAGTCACAGCCGACTGCGCGAATCAATTCCGCGCAACATTCAAATACGAGACAAGCTTCCAACACATCTTTTTTTAATCTAACTGAGCGAGCATTAGTACCACTACTCTCACTAGCCCGGTACTAACACGACAGCCCTCAGTGCACCTGCCTGTACACCCGTACACCTTGAGGCGTGGTGATGCCACAGACACATACACCTATGCACCCCTTCAAATCTCCCCCTCGCAGGCCCCCGGCTCCCATTCTAACTCCCCACAAGTTACAATGAGGGAAAACCTAGTGAGGCGAACCGACCTACGTCGGGCGACTCCCTAGGAAAAAGCACCGGGGGGGGGGGGAGGAACTCTCGTCACCAAAGAAGAATGGCCCTTACCAGCTCGCGCCGTCAGCAATCCTCGAGAAATAAATGACTGCGACTCGAGTAAACTGTGCTACCCTCAGGGTACTCTCCTCGACCTTGAGTCACTCCCTTCTCTCTCCCTCCTATCGCCAGGCGCCCCCTACCCGTTTGCTAACGCAAACGGGGCCTGTTTCTCACCGCACTCCATCCCGGGGGGGGGGGTGCAAATCCCCCCCTCTCCCTCTCTCCATTCTCCTCCACCTCTCTCGCTGCGGCGCGTCGCCATGCGGCGCCCCATAGCCTGCTCTCAGAGGACCTTTGGGGGCTCCCAGAGGGTCAGCAAGGACAGCGAATCAGGCCGACAATGTGGCAAGTGGTATGCAACTGCCACGTCGCGACGAGTACGCTTGTTTGAATGATTCACCCGGCGGCAGCGAGTGTCTTGAGATCGATGGCGAGCCTGTGGGCAGGGATGTGTCAGTGTCGAGCGCCGAGGGCTTGGTGGGCGACCGCGGCGAGAGTGGCTCGGCGTCCATGCGCAGCGGCGAGGACGTCCTGGTGGGCGACCACGGCGAGAGTGTGTTGTATTCCTGCCCATCTGAAGGCTGTAGGCATGAATATTCGTGAAAGGTACGCGCTCACAATTACAATTCAACAGTTCCCCGTGTTACCACTGACGCACAAGACACACAGATTCGGATTCCCCATGGTCTCAAGTCCAGGTTTGCAGATTTTGGTCTCGAAATTTGCGGCTCTGACAGAGTGGCTCGGCGTCCATGGGCGACCGCGGCGAGAGTGCCATCGCTCGCGCTCTCTCCAGAACAGAACCGGATAAAATTCCTCTTATAACTCTCCCACACCACTATCACGCGCACATTCACAGTAACACGTAGATAACTAACGTAACGGGATACGCGAAGAGAGGGGGTTGAGCATGGGAGAAAGAGAGGAAAGAAAAGGAAAGAAGAGAGGAGGCCCGTCGCCTCTCCTCACGTAAAGAGAGAGGGGAGAGGAGATCTCGCAGGACTTAGAAAGTAAACGTAGGAGAGGACGGAGGGGCACCTGTAACAGGGATTTGCACCCCCCCCGATGGAGTGCGGTTAGAAACAGGCCCCGTTTGCGTTAGCAAACGGGTAGGGGGCGGCCGGCGACAGGCGGGAGAGAGAAGGGAGTGGCTCAAGTTCGAGGAGAGTATCCTGAAGGTGGCACAGGCTACTCGACTCGCAGTCATTTATTTCTCGAGAACTGCTCACGGCGCGAGCTGGAAGGGCCGATCCTCTTTGTTGACGAGAGGTTCCTCCCCCCCCCCGGTGCTTTTTCCCGGAGGGTCGCCCGACGTAGCAGGTCGGTCCGCCCCAATGGGTTTTCCCTCATTTTAACTTGTGGGGAGTTAGAATGGGAGCCGGGGGCTTGCGAGGGGGGAGATTCGAAGGGGGGCATAGGTGTATGTGTCTGTGGCATCAACACGCGCCAAGGTGTACGGGCAGGTGCGCTGAGGGTTGTCGTGTTAGTACCAGGGCTAGTGAGAGTAGTGGTACTAATGCTCAGTTATATATTAATAGCGACTTCGTCCTACAAAGGGCAATCGAAAGATTCGCCCTACTATGCAAAGCAGCCCACTTCGGCAACAGCACAGATTCATCCAGAAGAGCCCAAGCCCAAGCCGACATGGGGCGACAACCCAAAAAACGCATAGACACCAACGACTTTTGACCACTATTCGAACACTTTGACAATGACGAACTAGCACCAAGCCCCAAACTTCTGAGTCTGGCATAGAGACTTGAGACTTGGCATCGAACACGCCATCAGACGAGAACATAACACATAACGAACACGCGAGTGACCAAGGATAGAAACCCGGGCGGGGAAGCGAAACGCCCGGAACCACACACAACCATGGGGAAGCCATGTGGCTGGGCCTCCACAACGAGGCGCACATAGTCGCGCCGCACATCATAGAAGCCACAACAGGCCCGTCTCTCCCGCCCCTCCCCCCGTCCAACGCTAAGGCCCAAGGTAGTGCACGTGGGCCGGACCCCCGAAAGCCCGAAGAACAAGGAACGAGGGGGGGGAGTGGGAAGGAGGGAGTAGAAGAGGCAAGGGCGATGGCAGCGGGAATCCAAAGAAAAAGGAGTGCCCATAGTAGCATAGCGGACCATTTCAAGAATTTTTAAAAGGTAAAGCAGGTTAAAGGTTTTTGAGGGGTTGGTTGGGGGGGGGGGGAGTGGCTATATCTGAGGGCGGCACTTGCGCACCTGCGTGGTCGTGGCGCCCTCTCGCGGGCGTTTCGGTGGAGCGACGTCAGCCATGGCCATGGGCCGATCGTCCGTCGCGGCGGGGTGGGTGCAGGAAGAGAGGGGAGCGGCGCGCGCTCCATGACCCCATCATTCTAAAGATAGTTCAGGGCTTAAGGAAATCAACAAGAAGCCGAATAGGCGAAATACAGTCTTAACGTTCCGTCTGTGCCGAAAGCATTATGCAGACTGGCTAAAGAGGAGCGCATTTATTTGCACGTTTGATGTGTACATGGATACGTCACATGAGATGGCACGAAAGCGGTAGATTGCCAGGCGGAGCACAAGCTGGGGGAGGCCAACATTCAATGAGCAGTCGCCCGGAGGCGAGGCATGGTGGTCAAAGTAATAGAGAGAGACGATAGCGTTGCATGCATGACGACAGCGAAGCTTTGCTCATTATCGGGCATTTGCACGTGGCCAGCACGATTCCAGCATAAGAAGAAAGAGAGGCACGCTGCCGGACGAGGCGTTGTTTGGAATGTATGACCAAAAAGCAGAGGCTTCATATGGACATTCGTCTCTCTCATATCACCAGCTTAGGATGAGGTGAGCCTCGGATGGCTTCTTGCTGTACAGTACAGTTCACACGCGAATAATAATTACGGGCAAGGAAGAACGGCCGATCCCAGAGGCACAGCGTCCATACGAATGTATGTGCATGGTATTTGTGAGGAAATCGGGTTGAGCATGCAGTTTGCCCGGTGACCGTGGATGGATGACATCGACGTCGAAAGTGGTTGAGGCAGCTGCTCGCCCTGACCAAGTTCATTCGGCATCGACTGGAGCGGCCATTGCGACTCCATGTAAGGAAATGTGGTCATGTAGGGATTTACCATGCCCATTCCGGCCACCATTGGAGGGGCCCAGCCGAAGCCATGGTTTTGATGTGATACTGCCGCGCCCATAGGTGCCGCTCGGAGTCCAGGATCCCATGGGTTGGAGAACTGGACCGTGTTCACATCGTTTCGACTACAGAGAGCCGCATTTGCCCAGGCATTGACGAAATCTATCTTCGCACTGTCCTGAGAAAGGCTTGGTGCACATGGCAACAGGGAGTTTTCGGTGCGTGCCTGCAAGGGAGCGGGACATCGAAGGCGTCAAGAGGGTAAGGGGGTAGCGACAACCTCAAAAGAGCACTAAATAAGAGAAATTTCAGCTGGTGGACACGCACCCTCTTCGCCTTGCGCAGGCCACATGCATTGCAGAGTGTCGTGCCAGAGCGCCACTTTGGTGTCTCTGTCGTGCCGCATTGCTCGCATTGCCGTTTGACCTCTTGATGTTGCCGCTTGACCTCTTGAACTGCCTTGCCGTTTGACCTGCGTGCCGATGTGTCCTTATGATCGAGCTTATCGGAGGCACAAGAAGAAGAGCTATGGGATAAAGTTGGAGAGCCCTTCATGAGCACGTCCTCACGGACATGGTTCTCCTCATCGGAGTTCTTCTGTGGGTGCATATTCACTTGACTCGAATAGGCCTCAGGGACCGAATCGTCGTGGCCCTGCGATGATGCCTGCTGCTGGAGCATAGCGGTATTCGGATGAGCATGCACGAAGTTGGGCTCCTTCTCCGTGAAAATTTCCGTGATGACACGAGACTCGTCTGAGAGGGCATTCTTGTCGTCGGAAGCAGTATCGCTTTGTGAGGCCAAGGATGTGGAGGTGGACGCTCGCTCTGGTGAGAAGACGGAGACGCTGAGAGCCTCGAGGCCGCGCGCGGCAGCCGCCTCGGAACGAAGACAGGCGATCTCGCGCGACATCGACTCGATGATCTTGCAGAGCTCTGGGACTGGATCGTTGGCCTCGCTCGCCATAGGCGCCTCCGCCCTCTGTGCACTCAGGATGCTCTGCAAGTGCTCCGTAAGATGCGTCATCGCTCGGCGTGTGGGAGCGTGGCTCGGTGACGAGTGTCTTGTCGTGCTCAATAATCAACGCCAGAGCTCTGGCTTGGTTTGGGGGGGTGGGGCGGAGTAGCAGGGGAAGGAAGGGGAGGAAGGGGGAGAAACTGGCCTTCAGCGGGAGAGAGGAAGAGATGGGTCTCTCGACCTTTTCCCCCCCCCCTCGGGGCTCGAGGCCTCTCCCTTTGCCCTCCGCGGAGAGGAGGGAAAAACTCGGTGGAAGATGTGAGATGATGAAGAAAACTGATTGCGCAGCTCAAGGAAATGGGGGGGTGACGGCGCGCGGGGGGGGAAGGGGGGCAGGGGCGGGGCGTTACGCTCCCCGCGCGGAGGCAGGCGCGAGGGGCGGGATGGAAGAGGGGCCGAGAAGGCGGCGAGTCGACTGCGGTTTGGCAGAGCTCGGAGATCCTCCGGGGAATTGTGGTGGCACCGGCAAGTCGAACTTGGGAACAGAAATCTAAAACCTTTCAAAGAAGAGAAGTTGCGAGCGCGGGATCTTTGTGCATGTCGCACTCTCCCTCGCCCAGGGTGGCGCTCACAGCCCGTCACCGGCGAGATTGCGATCTTCAGTTGGCGTCCTCAGCTGCGAAAACTGGGTGAAGGGCCGCCCGGGTACGACAAGCCTATAAATCCTATCCTTTCTCTGCCGAATTTTCACGCTAACAGAGATCTCGGGCCGATCCCGCTGCGCGATCCTTGAAATCGCGGAAGCAAGACGTCGGTCGTCGAAGATTTGGTGAACCTCGCAATTATGTGATTTGACGGCGACTCAGAACGATCTCCGAGCATCCTCGGGCGGATGCCGCTGTGGATCTCAAGCCCAAAGTTTCCAGAACATCTTCGACGAAACTCACATTTTACCCCACCCACCCGTTCCGTCATTTTGCGCACAACCATCGTGACACCGCGAGCCATTTGGGGGAGCAGGGTGCAGCATCATCAGCATTGAGTTAGACAATAAACATTAGAGGATTTTTGAGGTAACTCAAGAGTGACTCAACTGTGGTTGGGGCGCTGTTGTGCCGGGTCGAAGCGCCGAAATCGGCGCTTCTCTCCAGCGCGTTTGCACCATGGCCCGCAGTGGAAGAGCCTCTTACACGAAAAAAAGGCACTAAAGGCTGAGAAAAGTGCGCGCTGATTTTTGGCCGAGGAGCCCATTCGACTCCCCCCCTCCCCTCCTTCTCGCCCCCCCCCCCTCCCCCCCCCGCAGGGGCGATATGAAGCCGAGACACATCTCACCTCTCCCGGCATTCTTTTACGTTTTCACGTTGATTATTGATAAAAGCGAAGCGCCGAAATCGGCGCTTCAGTTTCTCAACCTGTTTTGGGCCAAGAAACATCCCTAGTTGATTGATAAATATGGCTGCGAAGCCATCGCATTGCGTCTCGGCATACCCCCTGCCATCCGCCATGAGCTGGTGGCCCGCGGATCAAGCGTAGGAGGAGAAAAACCGAAGAAACTGAGGGGAAGCGCCGATTTCGGCGCTCCGGCAGTAAGGAGTTAACAATGGTGCATCCCAAGAAATCTCCCGCCACCCGGATGAAGGCGGAACCGCGGGGGAACTGTGTGAGGTGTGAGCGGCGCCCTCGCGGGCCGGCCATGCCCACCCGTCCATACACCGCGCGAGAGCTGGAGGCCTCCAGACAGGCCTTGGTGCTGGCGTGCGGGCGCTGGAGGAGATGGATGAGAGGGCGCGCAAGAGGGCGCGCTTCGGGCCCGACGCCGCGCGAGACGACTTTTGGGAAGACGTCTTCTTCTAGAGTGATGGATAGGAAGAGATGGTTAGACCTACAAAGAACTCTTCCCTCAGGGAGGGAGCCTAGGCTGCTAGAGTGCAGCGCTCTTACTCCTTTCCCCCCGCCTCCTTCGATCCCTCCTCCGTCTCCTCCCCACCCTCCATCACCTCCGCCGCCTCCTTCGATCCCTCCTCCGTCCGTCTCCTCCCCACTCTCCATTCACCATTCGCATAATTAATTGACTTTCATATGAGATATTAGGACAATGAACTAGAACTAGCCACCAAGCTGAAAATAGCACACGCTGTCGAGGAACCCAAGAAGCAACTCAGCAATAAAGGCGAATAAGCCGGCGAAGCAAAGACAAAGAGGACCAATAGCGACACCACGACCCCGACACAATCAAAACGAGCAACGCGAGTCTGAGCGGACAGGCATATCAAAGGCAACGACTCAAAAGGCCTGCCCGGCCCCCACACTCCGAACCAGGCCTTAGGTAGCGCACCAAGGCCGGACCCCGGAAACCAAAGAAAAAGGAATGAAGGGGGGCAGGGAAAGAGGTGGAGAAAGGGAAGTTAAGGGCGGTGTGGATAGTAAAGGGGGAACCCGTCAATAGTAGGTGTGTAGCCCAGAATCTTCAGATGTTTTTTTATTAGATAGTAGGACAAAAGGGAAGGGCAAGGGCTACTCTCTGTATCTACAAAAAAATCGTATACTCTTGGGATAAGCTGCATTAATTAAAGTATTAATTTGTAATTCATTGAACCGCATCACGAAAAATACACTGAATGTCTTATGAAGACTGAGAAACTAGCGAGTGCTTGTGTGCTTGTCCTATTGCGCGAGCAGCTTTGGCTCAAGGCGGACGGAGTGAGCATCCAGAAGCGGAGTGAGGTGGGGGCAAGGGCTTTGCCATACGGGGTCCCGGGTGAGGAGGGAGCGCTTAGCAGCATAGCAGGCATCTTCAAGAAGGTTTTTTATATGCCAACTCAGGGGAGTGGAAGTGCGAAAATCAAAGGGCTATGAATTTGAAGTTTTGGAGTTGCAAGTTGCGCCTTCTTGCGCCTTCTGTTGTCGAGATTCTATTTCTATACTCCGAATCAGTCATGACCATACTGAATCGTACTCCTGCCCAGCCACCTCGATCGCAGGCGCATAGTCGCGCTGCTGAGCACGGCCGCGCCCGCGAGGATGCTCATTACAGCGGCCGTCCCCACAGTTGGTTGGCAAGATCCGGGATGGTCTGCTTGCAAGGCAAACGGCCGGAGTCGGCCGTCTACACTTGCAGCAAGAGCATCAAACCATGCGACTCGCGAACGCGCCTTGACTGTGCCTGATCGCAACAGCCTAATACACACACTGCCCACTGGCGGCCATCTCACTGCTTCATCGACTGGAGAGTACATGTACGTGTAAATGAACTTCACTTTCTTCCCAACTTTACGTGGTGAAGACAATAGCAGTCCGCCCGGTGGCTGGCCCGCCGCCGCAGCGGGGCCGTCGCGTACGGCCAGCTGAATATCTGTGGGCCGAAACGTAATATTGAGGAAAGTGTTGTGACCTTTAAATGCAGCACCAACGAGAGGAAGTCCACACAAGAATCGAGAGAGAATTCCCAAAGAGGATTGTCTTTGGCCAACGAGCTCGGCGGTGAACCCTCGGAAATCGGTGCGAAGGGAAATGTTGCCCAGACTTCTAGCGCTCAGTGGGCCGAGGGCGGACGGGAACATCAGAGCGGCGCTGTGTGTCTGCTGCCATGCCATGGCTGCAAGAAAAGCGCTCCACAACGAGAACACGACACAGCCCAAGCGGAAGGTTGCTTCCCTTCGCCGTGACGCATCCCTCTCGCGCTCATTCATCTGCTGGAAGTCATCCCACGCTGCCCAGGCGTCCTGCCGCGCAGCATCTGCTCCGTAATCGCCGTCGCTCGTCTCTGCCCCGCTGTCGTAAGCTCGGCGCTGTTCACGGTCAGTCAGCACACTGTATGCATGACTCACTTTCTTGAATTTCTCGGCTGCGATGTGTGGGGCGGCGTCAGACTTATCCGGATGCCACCGCAATGCCTCACGCCGATAGGCTCGCCTCAGCTCCTCATCGGTCGCTGCGTGGGACACCCCGAGGATGGCGTAGAGATCCTCGGTGTCACTGTCACCTGAGACGTCGGCCATGCAGCCGCCTGTGCTCGGACATCGTCAGAGTTTTATTGTTGTGTTAATAACCTTAGTGCTGCGTGACCGTAGCCCTTCGACCCCATACGCTCATCCTCGACCGCAACCGGATCGGACCGGCGGGCGTGCAGCGCTTGTGCGAGCTCGCGCGGAGCTTTCGGCTGTCGTCGGTGGATCTCTCGTGCAACCCGATTGGCGCGGAGAGCCAGCCAATGCTCTCACAACTGAGGAAGCTCAAGGTGCAAGTCACCCTGTGATCACGAGGCGCTGAGGGAGGGGGGTCAAACATCCTAGTAATTATAATATGTATGTATGCGGGGGTATAATTCATCCCTAATTTGGGTGGTGCACCGGGACTTTTGATGGCCCGCACCTTGAAAGGTCAGCCCAACCTTTTCGATTGCAAAAATGAGCGCGCTCAGGTGTCGCATTCGCGAATCGACACATCGACACTCGTTAGGCTTCTCTTCGTCGTTCGGCAATTATCGTTATAATTCTCTGCTTTCTCTCGTTCTCGGTCAAAGGCTTCGCTTGGACGCATGGGATCTTGGGTTGTGGAGCGCCCTCTCTCTTTCCCTCGAAAGAGAAGGGAAGTTTCCCCACCTTTCTTCCTCCCAGGCGCCCCGCCAATAGGTTTAATTTGCTATCTTCCTCGCGTTTCTCTATCTACTTCATTCAGTGATTGCAATCAGGTTTAATTTGCAATCTCTTCGCATCTTCCCCTTAGGCACACCGCGCTTCTCTCGTCTTATTCGGTAAGTCTTTTGGAATCCTGTGCGGCAGGATTGCCCCTCGTTTCCGTTACGGTGCGATTCCCCTTCCAGACGGGATCGCCGACAGATCGCCTTCTGATCGTCGTCCGTCGTCGTCTGGCCGGAGTGTTTTGGTTTGATTTTAGTCGAGTTACGTGAGAAAGTCGTGGGGCGAGTGTCGGAGTGTTTTTCCTGGGTGTCTCTGTCCGTCGTCTTGTCGTCAGTCGTCATCCGTCGCTCTCGCTCTCGTCGCTCTCGCTCTCGTAACACTCATACCGAAATATGCTCATGCCAAAAGGCCTGAATACAACAGTCTGCTTCGACGACCAGGTGCGCCGCGGTGTCTTGGAGGGCGTTGTTGAGGGCCTTGCGAGAAGAGGAGCCTTTCTTGTTGACTTTCTCATCAATTGATTCGACTTTAACGCGGACCGGAATGTCGGTTTGAATGATGCGGAGGGTGGTGTTGTCGCCGTAGCGCTCTTTGAATTGCTGTGCGCAGTCCTCGTTTACGGCGATATGCCATGGCCCGCGGATGGACCGGGCCCAGAAGTCCGGCTCCGGGTCGACTCCTTCGAGCTCCAAGAGGAGCTCTATCTACAATCGCGGCGTAGACGGTGGCGTCCTGGAAAGTGTAGTCTCCCTCCTGGTGAAAGGACAAGTCGTAGGTTGCGTCCGACTCGGTGTAGCCTTGCTCCTCATCTAAGGGCGGAAGGGCGGCTCCTGAGTGGCAGGGGCGTTCGGGGGTTGTGAGGCCGTGGATGGGTCCGCTCGAGCAGTTGGTAGAGGAGTGTGATGTGCGCCCCAAGACGCTCCCAAGCAGATTCTCTTCTGTGTGGTCATGTGTTGTGGTGTTGATGGGTCAGTGTCATTGTGCGTTTTGCTGTTGATGTTGGATTTGTGCCCATAAGGGCCACCCGGTCTCAGGCCGCGCGGCCGGGGCAGCGCGGCCGTCCCCAGGGTGGGAGAGGCCTCTGCCATAAGGCATGCCTTGTGGTTGGGTGGTTCGTCTTGGGTGGTGCTGGCTCTCTGTCCTCCACAGCTTGTGGCCCACCATGAGAAGGGCCAGCATGGCTGCTGTGGCTGGTGTGGCCGGGGCCACGGGCCGTGCGGCGCGACCGGGGTCACGCTCACCTGCTCGGCCTCTGCGGGCGGACGCGGTCGCTTCGCCAGCGACAGCTCCATGGGTGCTGGGGGGGCGCCCGCGGCGGGGGACCCGAAGGAGAGGTGGGGAGCGGCGGCGCGCTCCATGGCGACCAACTATAAAGTTAGTTGCAACAGGGGGGGATAGAAGTCATACCCTGTCCATGCGGGTATCGGTCAAAAATCAACTGAACGTTCGGGCCGAACGCGTGAAGTCGCAGCCTGCTCGCAGCGGGGGTGATTGAATTGATTGAGGGGGCGAAGAGTGCTAGGAAACGGGCGTGCGGGCGTGGCTTCAGCATAGTTACCACGTACAGGGCCACGTGCGAGGCGAGATTATTAAGATTTTTTTCTGCTACCTATGAAAAGGGTTCGACCAAAAATACAGAAAGAGAAAGCGGGGCACACTCGTGTGGGCCCTTCGACCCGGCGCATTTTAATGGCAAACAATCTTAAATCCCTACGCAAAAGCACCGCTACTTCCATGCTAAAGATCCGTGCGATCTCTACTGCACACGCGACGCTGCTGCCTTAGCCGAATCTTTGCACTCCAACGAAATGCGTGTAGCAGAGCCCGGCGGCACTCCACGCCTTCCGAGAGAAAGTCGTGTCAGTTTAGTGGCGCCCGGTCGCACACCCTTGCCAATAACGTCAACCCGTCCCTCGTGAACGCGCGCCGCATGCAAACTCTGCATTCGATCCTCATCACACACGGCTCGAGCTCCGTCGAGAAAATCGAGACAAACACGTGTGTGAAATGAGCCGAGCCCCAACGTGCCTTCGTTGAAGGCGCAGTGCGAACCTGTGCGCGTCAATAACAAAAGCGCTCCAGGCTGCTCATTGACAATGAGATCTGGCCGGACATTGCGTGCGGAGCATACGAAATCATCTTCTGCATTTAATACTAACGTCGGGACTGCAATACCAGCTCGATGCTCCATTGGATTATGCTCTGCAAAGTATTCGAGCGCGGTCGCGCCCTTCCTGCGCATCGCGAAGGGAGCATGTGCCGCAAGCATCTCAGGCATCGTTGTGGCTGTGAGACAAGCATCCACGGCATCTTCATCCCAGTCTCGAAGAAGTGCCTCGTTGCGCTTGATGAATGTGGATTTGATACTTTCGAGCATCAGCTTGCTCGCTGCCGGCTGCTCTAAAGACAGCTGGTCAAAGGCAGTGGATATATCCCAGGCGGGGCAGATGGCACATGCAGCATGAATGGGCGAAGAGGGTCCGGCTCTTCCCAGGTAAGAAATAAGCAGGCCAGAGCCAGCGGACACGCCAACCATTCCCAAGAACGCATCAGGGTATGCATGTCGCACAGCTGCCACTTGCATCTCGACGTCCTCAACGTCGCCCAACAGGTTAAAACTGGGAGTTCTAAGCCTCTTGTTGCTGTGACCCCTACGCACAAATGTGCACGACCTCCATCCCCGTCGAGAAGCCTGGCTCATCTGCCAGCGGGTTTGCGCTGCCGAGCCAGTGATCGTGTGGAGGAAAATGACAATTGGCGCATCCACAGGGAGAGCGAGCGCCGCATCATCCTTGGCCCACTCGACTGTGACATCAGGATCTTCACACGATGTAATGCGCCCCTTCAGTGGTGGTTCCACACGGCGTCGTAGTTCTCCGAGACGCGAGCGCAGCACTGCAACAGCAAAGTTGACCTTTGCATTGCGAGCCCAGGGCGTGGGTCGGTACGAGGGAGTCAGCAGCGTTGGGTTGTGTTCCACAATTCTTGAGACCTTCCGTGAGAGCTCCGAGTCATCGCGCTTCCAGTATGTGCGCACCGGGGGCGATCGGATCGGCCGCACCATCGAAAGCGGCAAGATGCCACTCACGCTGCGCAGCGTGAGCGCGAGTGCAAGTAATGCCGCCCTGTGTGCGCAGTGAAGCATTGAGGCGCCTGCGTGGACAAGCTCTGCGTCTGAGAGCTGCCGAGGCCGAGCAGAACGCAGGAGCGGAATGTGGACGCAGACTGCCGCCTTCTCTCGGATTCAGCTCAGATTCTGAGGTTAAGGGACACAACCGGCGAGAAGATTTCAGGAAGTTTGCACGAGGTTTCTTTTTTCTCCCATCTTGCGGCGAAGACGCGGGTTGACGCGGCGATGAGGTGAAGTGACGCGCGGCGCTGAGGTTGAGAAAGTGCAACTTGAGGTTCGCTCTTCTTTCATGCTACCCCCCCCCTCTATGTTGGTATAAGCAGCTTTGCCCCTTATCACAGATGGCCCCCGCCTCTCTCCTGCCATCTCTTTACTTTCTAAGTCCAGTGGGACTCCTCTTCACGTGAGCGTGAGGAGAGGCGACGGACCCACTCTCTTCTTTTTCTCTTTCCTCTCCTTCTCACCCCCCCACGCGCATGTCCCGTTTATGTTAGTTCTCTACGTGTTACTGTGAGTGTGCGTTTGATAGTGGTGTGAGAGAATTGTAACTTGTAACTTGTAAGAGGAGTTTTAGTTTTATCCGGTTCTGATCTGGAGCTAGAGAGCGCGAGCGATGGCGTCGCTCTCCCTCCTTTTGGCCGCCCTGGTCACCGCGATGGTGCCAGGGCGATATGGAGCTGCTGCTGCTGCACGGGATAGGGATGGGATGGGGCGAATGCTTCTGCTTGCGCCGGCGCTCGAAGAACGAGAGGCCGTCGTCTGCGAACGTGCAGTCATCGTCATCGTCGCGAGCGGAACTGAGTTGGCCTCGAGCGCCTCTGCAAGCGCAAGGTCGTGGAAGAGACCGGCGGCTTCCCCCGTCCCCCGCATCGGTGATCGGTGATCGCCTTCAACGCGGCGTTGTAGGTGTTGCGCACCGCTGCTGTCACCGCCGCCGCCCCTGCCTCCGCCACAGCCGCCGTCGCTACTGCCGCTGCCGCCGCCACCGCCGCCGGTGATGGCCATTTGATACAGCTCATGCTGGTCCTGCAGTCCTACATGCACGACAGCTGCCAACGTTGCCTTCGCTGCCGCCAGTCTGCCAGCCTTGCCGGATCGGCGCCCACACACTTTCGCACGCGCCGCTGAGCAACCTCCAAGGCATGTGCGCTCGCCTTGCGCGAACGCTCAATGCGCATTGCGCACGCCTTCTCCGCGGGTGAAGCCACTTCAGTGAGGCCTCGCGGGGCCACCACTGAGTCGGTAGACAGGCACAGGATCGCATGGCAGAGTATCACTGCTCACTGCCGCGTTAGTGAACTCCCTGTGCGGCGTTTGAAAAACAGTGAAAAACACTGTTGAATGTTTTTGGCCTCCGAAAAAAACACTGTTTCTGTCTTTCACATCTAGGAGTACAATAGAAGGTCCAGAGCCAGAGCGGCGCGCGCAGCGGGAATGATACTTATTTTTATTCTAAGTGTTCATATGTGTTCCGTCGTCCACATAAACTGACGAGCAAGCTGAGTGAGAGGGCGGAGCTGCCGGGCGGCGGCCGGGAGCTCTCCCTCTCATCTCTCTCCCCTACGCTGCTACTCACATCTCGCTCTCTCCTCTTCCTCTCCCTCTTGCGAGCCTTCCTCCTCGTCCTTGTGCTTTTCTTCTTCCTCCTTCGTCGAAACATTTGAACTGCCATCCATCATCCCGTCTGTTGGTTCACCGACGGACTCTCACAACCTCTCTCTCAACACGCAGGAGAGGGAGAAACCAAGCAGCGCCAGCTCACTCGACTCGACCACCCCGTCCCCAGCATCTCATGGCTCTCTCACGCTCACGCGACGCCTCTATCTGCGACCTGGGAGCACTCGCCGCCGAGCCACAGAAGACGGCCGACCCATCCTTTGGCGCCGATCTCATACGCTCGCTACAGCTTGTCAGCATGCTTGTTCTCGCCTTCGCAGGATCGGCTGTCGTGACCTTTGCCTCCTCATGAGCGATGCCGCATGCGGTGACGAGGGAGGCGCGTTGAACGCATACATTTCGTCTTCCTATCCTCGCCATCTGTCGTAGAACTCAGTAAGGAACCAGAATGAACGAGGCTTTCCCCACCAACCCATCGCTGCTTAGCAGCGGCCCAGCTGCTCTCTGAAGTGGGCAACAGTGTGGTCAATCATGTAGCTCAACTGCAGGAGCGCAAATCTTGTATCTTTAGCTTTCTGTCCATCTCGTACAGCTCGAGCACTGAGATGTACTTTCTCTCGATCGAAGTCAATCTTTCCAATTTGCAGTATTTGCCGCACGAAGCACGTAGGAATCAAGAACGATACACGTTGTTTGTGCTGTTAATGGTCCGCTAGTCTCGACCAGCTATCGTCGGCATGCGGTTATAGCAGGTCCGCGTGCGCAGTCTACGACCTGGACTTTGTCTTTCTCCTCCTCTCTACGGTGTATGGCTAGCGATACCCAATAGTCGTGTAGGACCGTCAGTTCTCGCCTCGCGCGCGGAATTGGGGCTCTACTTTGAAGCCACCCCCATATCCCTTCCATTCCTCTCAACCTGTCTTGCGGCACCTTCTCCCCTCATGCCCTACTTAGGGGCTCGGGTTGTGGGGGTTCAGGTGTCGATCAGGCTGAGTTACATATACATATACATATTTTTGCAAGAAGAAAACGTGTGTGGTGTGTCGAGTGGAGCTGTGGCTGTGGTGCGGCTGGGTGTGAATGGGGGATGAGTTGTAACATGAGAGGTATGGCCCATTTGGAGCATGGAGGGTGAACAATGGGGAGCCGGGGAAGCGTGCGGGGGCGGGGCCGATGACATGGGCGTGCTCTCAGCCATCACGGGGCACTGCAGCACGAGAACGAGGGCACGAAGGACAGACGAGGGGGCACAGAGGGCGCTCGAGCGATGGCACAGAGCGTACTCGGGACACCGAGGGAAAAAAGTCACGCGCGGGGGGGGAGGGGAATCGCGCGGGAAAGAAATAGACAAAAGGGGGGCGGAAACTCAAGGAAGCACTCGCTACTCAAGGAAGCACTCGCTCGTCGCTCGGGGAGAGACGGGAAGGGAGGCGAAGGGGGAGAGGGCTTCCGCAGGGGAGCCGGGGAGAGGAGAGGAGAGGGGGGACGGACCGATTTGGGACGATGCGGGGGAGAAGGGAACTGGGGCGCGGCGACGGAGAGGGAGTCGCGCGGGAAGACCTAAAAACGGAACGTACAAGGGGGAAGTGGGAAGTGTACAAGGCCCCCCCTTTACCCGTTTACCCGCAACACCGCCCCCGATGCGAGAGCCGATGTCCGGGCGGCGTGCGCATCGCAGAAGGCGGGGAGGGGGGAGACGGGGCCGAAGGATTCAGGCGGAGGCATGGGCCCAAGCGTTGGTTGCGTAACGCACGCACGCATCGAGCTTGCGCTTGGGCAGCCGTTTCGTGAGAAAGTCGGCCGCCATGTGTTCTGTGACGAGCCGCAAGGCAGGTGGAGGGGGGGTGAAGGGAAGCGGGCGAGGCTGCGTAGGCGTAGATACTGTGCAGGGTCGCGCGCGCGGCGAGATTATTAACAAGGTTTTTTTTGGTCTCCCTGAACTAAGTTTATACTTAGTTCGCCCATGGGGGGGCACGAGCCCCCCTCTCTCTCCACTCCTCCCCTGCCATGGGGGAGGATCCACCCACTCTCCTGGCACGCCTGATGGCTTGCCAGGAGCACACAGCCCTGCTGACTCATTCCTCTCCCCACAGGCCCGCCTGACTCGCCCGCCCTGGCCCGTCGTGGCCTGCCCATTCCTCTGACCAGCCCCTCCTCCCCCTTGGGCCCCCCTGTTCAGGACCCCCCAGCCAGCTCCAGTCGACCCGCAGGGGCTCGGAGCGCCAGCGAGGGAGAGGCAGGAGGGGCCAGGGCCATGCCCCAGCCTCACCTGCCCCCTGAGCTGTGCTCCCAGGCCCTGCAGGCCATCTGGGGACCTGAGCGAGGGGCCGCAGGCGCGCGCCATGGGCCCCCGCCGCAGGGAAGAGAGGAGGAAAAGGGAAGAGGGAGGGGAGGGGGGAGCGGCAGCTCTCCCCTCCGGCGTTTACGTGTCTTCTCGCCCCGTTTGGGTAAGAGAAGACGGGGGCGCTAGAGCCAGGAGGGAAGGGCCGCGGCTCGCCGCGGCCACTCGCTCGGGCGAGGGAGATTAGCGCTCTAGGCCCCTAAACTCACGAGTGCCCCCCCCCCCTGCGTTGTTTTACCCGAAAGGGGTTTTCCCCCAGCGTGGCCTCGAGGAGAGGGTGTGCTGGGGTGCGTAGGGTCGGTGCTTGCACTGGGGGGAGGACAAATATCGAGGGGAGGGGGCAATGCCCCCCCCCCCCCCGGTACCACTCGGACACCTGGCTCGCCAGGCATGGCGGGAGTCCGGGGCTGAAAAGTTGTGTCCAATTAGCTAGTGGGGTTGGCTAGGATATAACATTTTAATTTTAATTTTAATTAATTTTAATTTTGGTCTCCCATACCAGAACCTATATAGGGAGCTTATTTAGGCCTTCGTTTGCCCATTACAGACGGTGCCCTCCGCAACCCCTAGTGAGTGACCGGGCTAGTGATTTAATCGTGATTTGCTGCTTACGTAGAGCCTTCGTGATGTGTGATGTGCTCTACCCCTGTTTATTCGTCTATGGGCGTTGTGCGTTGTGCCGTCGAGCATATACTCGTCGGTCCTCCCTAAGGGGCAAGGCTAGTGGCAAGAACGGTAGCGGCACTAACGCTCATTATTATTACAATTATTACTACTGCATTTATAATTGATAATTGATGACGTGATGGCGACGCGTTGGCATGGTCGTCGACGACTCGACATCTCGACATAGACGCGACGACGGCATGTTCGTCACGCACGACACGACGCGGCCGCGACGCGACGGCACGGTCGTCACGACACGACGCGGCCGCTACGACGCTACGACGGCAGACGGCATGGTCGTCGTCGACGCGTCGCTGACGGCGGACGGCGTGGTCGTCGACGGCGCGACGACGACACACGGCATTGTCGTCGAAGACGCCCGACGAGTCTCCAACTCGGTCAACGAGATGAAGCTGCCGCGGGGAGGGTGAAGCCGAGATCCAGAAGTCGTCGCGGGGCAGGAGGGGGAGGGGGCTCTCTCAAATACTATTATCGTATTACCACTCGTACCAGAGGATATGATGTCCACAGGTGAAGCAACTTGTAGTGCTTCCCGCATGCCCATTTTTCAAGTAAATGACGCGTTTCACAGGTGTGCGCGAGGGTGCACCTTTGGAGAGCCACTAGCTACGTGCGTGCACCACCATTTTTCTACTACGGGCTCCCTCTCATGTGTCTCTGTCTCTCAGTTGGCCCCTGCGTCCTCGGTGTGGTAGAGGATCTCTCTCTCTCTCCTACTCTTACTTCTGCAAAAGAAGTCTTGTAGAGTAGACCTCTCTCTCGCGTGTCCGTTCTCTCAGAGAGAGCTCAACACATTTCGCGACCCCGCGACTCCTCCCCTCCCCTCCCCCCCCCCCCCTCCCCCCTTCTCTTCTCCTCTTTTCTCTCCCTCCTCGCCACGTGCAGCGCAACCCCGAGAGACCTCCGCTCTCCTCCCCACCCCGCTCCCTCCCTCCCTCCTTCCCTCCCTCCCTCTCGATGGAGGCTCTTTCACAGGCGTTCCGCTCGGCGGCCGCATCGAACCGCGCCGCCTTCGTAGGCTTCGTCACTGCCGGCTACCCCTCGCGCGAGCACACCGTGGACACACTGCTGGCGATGCAAGAGGGCGGCACTGACATCATTGAACTCGGAGTGCCATTCACAGACCCTCTCGCGGACGGCGCGACGATCCAGAAGGCGAATGAGGTGGCGCTCGCAGGCTCAAATCCAGTCTCGCTTGAGGACTGCCTCAGCTTCTCTAAGCAGGCCGTCAGCAAGGGGCTCAAGACGCCAGTCATACTGATGGGATATTACAACCCGTTCCTTGCGTACGGCCTCGAGAAGCTAATGCAGGACTCGCTGCAGTCGGGCGTCGCCGGCTTCATCGTGGTAGACCTACCCCCAGAAGAGGGTGCCGAGTTCGTCGAGCTCTGCGCCAAGTACAAGCTCTCGTACGTGCCGCTCCTGACGCCGACCTCGACTGACGAGCGCATTTGCCAGCTCGCCTCGGTGGCCTCGTCCTTCCTCTACTGCGTCTCGCTTACAGGTGTGACGGGCGCACGGACCGCTCTGCCGCCGGAGCTGCCCAAGTTCATTGAGCGCATCCGCAAACAAACAGATCTGCCGCTCGCCGTCGGCTTCGGCATCTCAACTCCCGAGCATGTTGCCGAGGTAGCAGCAATTGCGGATGGCGTCGTCGTTGGCTCGGCCATCTGCAAGGCCCTCGAGTCGGGCGGCGCCGCGGGCGGACCGGCGGCGGTAACCGCCTTCATCAAGACATTGACTCAGCCGGATGCGTCGGGCAAAAAGCGCAAGCTTCCGCCCGCCACGGCCGACCCCAACAAGAAGCCGGCTGTCTCAATGTCCATGTCGGAGGGCTCGCACTTCGGTGAGTTTGGCGGTCGGTACATTCCGGAAACGCTCGTGGAGGCGCACCGTGAGCTCGAAGAGGCGTACGCCGCCGCCAAGGCGGACCCCAAGTTTGCCGAGGAGATCGCCTTCTACCGTCGGAAGTACATCGGCGGTCCAACGCCAATTTACTTTGCGGAGCGCCTGACGGAGATGGCGGGCGGCGCTAAGATCTACCTGAAGCGGGAGGAGCTTGCCTTCACCGGCGCCCACAAGATCAACAACGCCGTCGGCCAGGCGCTACTCGCTAAGCGCCTCGGCAAGAAGCGGATCATCGCTGAGACAGGCGCAGGTCAGCACGGCGTGGCCACCGCCACCGTGTGCGCCTTGTTCAACCTCGAGTGCGTTGTGTACATGGGAGCCGAGGACGTGGCGCGCCAGTCCCTCAATGTCTTCCGCATGAAGATGCTCGGCGCCACCGTCGTTCCTGTTGCATCGGGTTCCGCGACGCTGAAGGACGCCAT
Source organism: Isochrysis galbana (assembly GCA_018136815.1). NCBI lineage: Eukaryota > Haptophyta > Isochrysidales > Isochrysidaceae > Isochrysis > Isochrysis galbana. Next base: position 4,790,923 of record CM030932.1, read on the forward strand.
CAACGAGGCGATGCGTGACTGGGTCACCAACGTGACCACCACGCACTACCTCATCGGATCGGCCATCGGCCCGCACCCCTTCCCAACAATTGTGCGCGACTTCCAGGCTGTCATTGGCAATGAGGCTCGCCAGCAGGTGAACCTTCAACCCTGCGCACATTAGCGGCAAACTTAGGGTAGATGCCTCGGCGGTGTCTCGAGCTCCAACGTCACCAGAGTGTGTCTGATGTCGCGGCCTGCCATTAGGCATCCCAATGGCAGTCTAGACGGCAGAGACGACGATGGGGAAGTGTAATGCATCCGGTGCTCCAATGTTCAGACCAAACTCTCCGCTCCCTGTGCCCCCCCCCCCCCCACTCCCAACCCAACCTCCATGCTTTCCTGCCCACAGATGCTCGACGAAGTCGGCCGTCTGCCCGATGCCGTGGTTGCTTGCGTTGGCGGCGGCTCGAACGCCATTGGCATGTTCCATGCCTTTGTCCCCGACAAGGAGGTGAAGCTCATTGGTGTGGAGGCCGGCGGCGATGGCATCAACACCTCGCGCCACTCGGCGACGCTGTGTTTGGGAACTCCGGGCGTCCTCCACGGCACCCGCACGTATCTGCTGCAGGTGAGCTTGCCTGGATGATCTTGATGCCATGTCTCTGGCGTCGCCCGTGAAGCGTCGGCTCGCCATGTTCGCCAAGCGATCTCAAGCCAAGCCAAGCGATCTAAACACACCTTAAGGTTCATCAGCCTTTGTTGACCTCTCCCCCAACGTCCTTGCCATCCGCAGCACGACAAATCGGGCCAGATCAACGAGACGCACTCCATCTCTGCAGGTCTTGACTACCCTGGTGTTGGTCCCGAGCACGCGTGGCTCAAGGACTCTGGGCGCGCCCAGTACGTTGTCGCCGACGATAAGCAGGTGCATTGGCGCTTTTCACACGAAAATTCACACAACAAACACTCACGCCTGCAAGACGCGAATACCTCCGCTTTGGCCTTGCGAATGTCGACGTGCTGAGTGCTCGCGTCTCCTCATGGACCGCACAGGCTCTTGAGGGCTTCAAGATGATGTGCTCGTCGGAGGGCATCATCCCTGCGCTCGAGCCTTCGCACGCCGTCTACCACACCATCCAGGTGGCCAAGTCCATGAAGCCGGACCAGATTGTCCTCCTCAACTTATGCGGCCGTGGGGACAAGGATATGCACACGGTGGCAAAGGCGATGGGGGTCAAGTTGAATGACAACGCTTAGATGGAATCGGCTGATCTCGAGCTAGCCAAGCTCAACTCATACGACGTAACGGCTTGTGGAGCCCGTCCTTGTGATGAATGGAAGCATCAGTGTGTGCACCTAACTAACAAGAAGAGCCGTTCCATACGGTGACCCACCTTGGCAAATGCGAGCTGGCTGCGCGGTCGCCCCGCTAAGTAACCGGTTTCTATTTCGGGGCCCGCGTACGCTTTTGGTTTCTTGGCGATAGGATGAGCCCGTTTGGCAAACACCATCATAAGGGGTTTGTTCATTGGCGCAGTGCAATGCGTGCATCGTCCCAGCCACTTCTAGTGCTTGTCCATCGCTTTTCTGAGGAATCATGACGAAACGGGTGTTATGGTTTCATTCCTTTGAGTAGTCATCTTCGCGATGGGCGTGTGTGGGCGCATCTGCTAATTCGTAGCCCACAAGGCGTTTGTTCATTGGCGCAGTGCAATTCGTGCATCGTCCCAGCCACTTCTAGTGCTTGTCCATCGCTTGTTTGAGGAATTATGACGAGACGGAGGTTATGGTTTCAGTCATTTGAGCGGTAGCCATACTACTTGTTGCGGGTAAAGGGAGGGGCCCTGTATACTTTCCCCTCGTATGTTCCGTTTTTAGGTCTTCCCGCGCGACTCCCTCTCCTTCGCCGCGCCCCAGTTCCCTTTTTCCCCGCATCGCCCCGAATCGGTCCGTCCCCCCTCTCCTCTCCCCTCCCCGGCTCCCCCACGGAAGCCCTCTCCCTCTCCCCCCTCTCCCTTCCCGTCTCTCCCCGAGTGCTTCCTTGAGTTTCCGGCCCCCTTTTGTCTATTTCTTTCCCGCGCGATTCCCCTTCCCCCCGCGTGTGACGTTTTCCCCCGGTGTCTTCCGTACGCTCTGCGCCATCGCTCGAGCGCCCTCCGTGCCCTTCCTGTCTGCTCTCGTCCCCACCCTCGTGCCTCCGTGCTCCGTGATGTCCGAGGAAGCGCCCACGCCATCCGTCCCGTCTCCGCGTGCTCCCCCTGTCCCCCATCGCTCGCTCTCCATGCCCCATGTGGGTCAAACATCTCATGTTATGTCTCACCTCTCACTCACACCCAGCCACACCACAGCCACAGCTCCATCTGATCCACCACACTACTACTAAGTTTATACTTTTTTAGTTTGCCCATGGGGTGGCACGAGCCCCCCCCTCTCTCAGGTGTCGTTCCGTCAATTGTGGGACATCAGTCGAATTGAGCGATCAAATGTCCACAGTTGTATTATAGAGCATTGCTTAAAATTAAATTGTTAGAAAATTATCATAGAGCATCCCCGCGCCCGAGGGAGACGCCGTCAAATGACTTGCAATCACATCGGTGCACGCCGTGCATGGGCACGGCGCGATGTGCATCGGTCCCCCCGCGGATACGCCGTGCGTGCGCATGTCAACTCGTTCCCTCTGCGTACCCCTTGAGGCCCACAACTACGTAAACTAGCCGTATAAGAGATGTTTCTTTACGCAGCATGCAATCACATTGTGCACGCCGTGCGTGCACGGCGCGATGTGCATCGGCTCCCCGCGGGGGCGCCGTGCGTGCGCATACGGGGGAACTCCCCCCCCCTCCCGCGGATACGCCTTGCGTGCGCACGTCAACTCGTTCCATCTGCGTACCCCCTGCGGCCCACAACTACGTAAACTAGTCATATAAGAGATGTACAAGCGTCGAAAGTGAACATATTGAGCATCGGCCTTCCTGAACAGGAGAGCATTGCAAGCCTCTTCCGACAGCTGGGCGTAGACCTCGTCGAAGAGAAGCCGCCCTGGGCAAGGGACTGAAGTGCGCGGCGCGATGTGAGCTGGTTGCATCTATAACTAGCACCGTGCGTGCGCATAGTGTTTCTCTGTGATGGGAGTCACTGCGTGTTGAGTGTTGAGAGGAGCGGGGGGGGGGGGGGCAAGCGTGATTAGCTTTGTACCACTAGTGTTAATGTGGCCACTAAAAGAAAACAAGAGTATATGGATGACAAAAAAAATCACCTGGCCCTCTTTTGACGGAACGCGACTTTCCACTCCTCCCCCGCTGTGGGGGAGGAACCACCCATCCTCCTGGCAGGCCTGAGGAGCAGACTGCAGACTGCCCTTCTGACCCACTCTTTTCCTGGCAGGCTTGCCTGCCTCGCTCTCGCTCGCCCGGGCGGCCTATCGTGACCAACCCATCGCTCCAACCCCAACCCCTCCTCCCCCCCTGGTCGACAGGCAGACAGGTGCAAAGTGGGGGGCCTTGGGGCTCAGGAGCACCCACGGCAGCGTCGGTCATGTCTTGGTCGGTCGGCGCGGCGGGGTGGGCGGAGAGAGGGGGTGGGGGGTGGGAGCGAGGCGCGCTCCATGACCATGACCCCATCGTTTATAACGACGATAGTTGCCCCTAAATATTTTGGATTTTGGATTAATGTATATCCCACATATTTTGGTATTGGTATAGTATAAAAGTAGTACAATAATACGGTGTAGCCTTGTTCATACCGTATGCCGCCCAGAGCGCTTCGCGCACTCCGCGCGCGAAACCCCCCCCCCTTTCAGACCATATAAACCCCCCTGAAAATTACGCCCCTCCCCCGAAACTAAAACGACAACCTACAATCACTATCTACAATCGCCCAAGAAGCCACCCCGCCCCTCATAAATCACGGACTTGTAATACTTGACTACTGCTACTGCTACTGACTGACTACGGACTACTGAGGAGACTCCTAACGTGTGCGCATATTACATACTTGTATTGTAAGCGGTAAAGACACCATCGGCGACACCTCGGCATCCCGGTGGCCTTATCAGGGCCCCCGATCGATCCCCGATCCCCGTCATTCATGTGGGAGTAGCTCTACTCTAGAGCTCTACTCTACTCTACTCTCTCTACTCTACTCTACTCTCTACTCTCTACTCTACTCTAGAGTAGAGTAGAGTACTCTACTCTACTCTACTACAGAGTATCTACTCCTAGTCTTTTTGTAATCTAACCGGTATTTTCGTATTTTCTCCCCCTGCCAAGGGCCGAGCGAGCGAGCCCTCTCTCTCCTCCTCCTCCAGTCGTCTCGCACTCATTCAACTGGTGTGGGCCCCCGGCGCGCCCGACGTCCGACGTGAGAGAGGGGAGGGAGAGAGAGGAGAGAGAAAGGAGAGAGAAGAGGAGAGGAGAGAGAGAGGTGAAAGGAGAGACAGGAGAGAGGAGAGGAGAGAGAGGTGAGAGAGAGGAGAGAGAGGTGAGAGAGGAGAGGCCCTCACTCATCAAGCGCGATGCAGCTCGTCTATGCCAAGCCATCCACGCTCGAACAGGCGGCCGACGCCCTCCATGGTCTCGCTAAGACCTTCCTCGGCGACGCACCACCGCTTCGCTTCGGCAGCAGCGCGCCCAACGACGTAGCCGCGGTGATCAACTCGATGGGAGCGCTGCTTATGGGCTGGAAGAGGGCACGGGAGCGGGCCGATGCGCTCGAGTCCCAGCTCTCTTCAGCTCTGGCACGCCTCAATGCGTCGGAGGACAAGCTTGCCGACCGCGTTCGGAGCGCACACACCGATTCAAAGAAACTTCGGGAACAACTCGCGCAGCGCGACGTTCAATTGCAGCGGCAAGAGAAAGCCTTGGCCACCGCAGCACACCGCGAGACTCAGCGTGAGGCCGAGCTACGCAGGCGGGAGCGCGAGCTGGAAAAGATGCAGGCTCGGCTTGCTACATGCCACCGGGGCGCCCGGGATGCACAACTCCTCGAGATGCCCGAATCTGCTCAGCGACACGCCGCTGACTCGTGCGAAACGGGAATACGAAGCGGGCCAAGGAGGAATGCGGCAGAGCCTGACATCGGGGATGATGCCAGACGTACAATCCAGTTGCTAGCATCATCGCTGCGCGCGTCGAAGGCGCGCGAGCGGTATGGTATGGAGGAAGTTGAGAGGCTTACTGGCTTGGTCGAGAATCTACGAGCTGCGGTGAGTGAGCTTAGCAATGCACCGCAGCCTACACCAACAATGGCACTCCAGCTTGAGTGCCGTGGTGCACCTGATCCAGCTAGTACGCGGACTGACGAAGAGTGGATGGTTGCGTTGCGTCGAATGGCAAGTGCACAAAGTGCCGGTCCTCGAGTGTCGCTCACAGTAAATGTGTGTGGCACCTGCCGCACGGAGGTCCAGGGAGAGAGCTTATCGGCCGGTAAGCCAGACGAAGATTTGGACGAGTGCAAGAAGCAGCTTCGTGAACAAGACGAGCTCTTGCGGATGGCGCTTCTGCAACGTGTGCCTGCACCACTTCGTCTACTACCGCTGTCTTCAGGGAATGAGACACCTGAACGGAGGGAGAGGGTCCCCAAAATTGAGCCACCTGATGGGATTGAACCTGAGCATGGTGTTCTAGGGGAGATGAGCGGACGGTGGCTACTACATGCACAACGCCAAAAGCTCCTCGCCAATCAGCTTCACCAGTCAGTGCCCAACAGCTCCGAGCTTGCACACTTCTTGGATAGCCTTGATGAGAAACTTTTCACACCGCGCAGCTTTGAATGCACTCCTAGTCCCGCCGATGGCGGGCAACCCAAAGAAAAAGAAGGGAGTGGCTACCATCGACTTGCAGGGAAAACTCCCCGCTTGCTACAAGAGCATTCTATCTTGACGCAGTCTATAGGCGGGCCAGGGGCTTCGTTGTTGCAGAAGTTCTCCATGACCCTCAACGATGAAGAGCAGCCCGAACTCGATCTGCTGGCGTAAGCCTCGACGCATCCCTCGATTCGCGCACAGCCGATGATGTGGCGAATCTAGCAAACACCATTCTAGAAAGAGTGATGTGGCTAGATGTCACCTTTGAGGAAGTTGCTGGCACTGCGGCGGCTAGCAGATGGTGTGGCAATGAGGACAGGAGACTTGACACCACTAGGGTGGAAGCACCGCACACAATCGCGTCGGCACGCAACCGCGAGTGTAAGCGCGCCTGTGTCGTGATAGGCAACAAGGGACTAAGGGCACATAGTTGCACAGACAAGGCTAGGGAAGCGCAAGCACAAGCACCTCGTATCCTCATGCACAACGCCACATCCCAAAAGCAGTACTACTGATAATTTTCACGTCGCGCATGCGACCTTGCATCCCACTTACTACTTACTACCCCCCCCTCAAACTAAGTTGATACTTAGTTCAGCATGGGCGGGGCCGCGAGGCGCCTCCCCTCTTCCACTTAGGTTCCAACTCTCCTCCAGGGGGTCTGTCGGTCAACCCCACGCTCTGCCTTTTGGTATGAGCTGGGCACTCGTCAACACTACCCACACCCCTAGTGAGCGCGGGTCGCGAGCCGCACTCCCACGCCCGCGCTGGACCCGTCCTCGAGCTGACTCCCACTCCCAGCTCCCTGGTCCCTGGTCGCCAGGCAAACAGGGGACCCTCGGCGGGACCCATGGGCCCGGCGAGGCGAGTGTGGGAGAGGCAGGGTGGGCTAGGGGCTGAGCCCCAGCCTCCACTGCCCGCTGAGCTGCCCCTGCCGGCCCTCTGGGGGCCTGGAGAGGACCTCTGAGAGCAGCAGGCCATGGCGCGCGCATGGCGAGCGACGCGCGCCGCAAGGAGAGCGAAGGGTGAGAGCGGAGAGAGGAGAGAGGCGGGGGGGGGGGGGGGGGGGGATTTGCGACCCCCCCAATAATAGGAGCGTGCGGTGAGAATTGAGACCCGTTTGCGTTAGCAAACGGACGGAGAGGGGCAGCTTACGACAGGAGGGATGTGGGGAGGGATCGTGGCTCAAGGCCGACGAGAGTACCCAGGTGGCAGGTGGCGCAGGTAACTCTCGAATCGTAGTCATCTATTCTTTGAGGACTACTCGCGGCGGGAGCTGTTAAATGTTAAGGGCCAATAATAGTAGTAATAACAATGCGAGCGTTAGTACTGCTGCTACCACTAGCATTGCCAATGCGGCATTGCACTAATACTAATACGACAACCCGCCCATCATGGTCTCACTATAACACAAGACATAAGGAACAATTCTAAGCACCTATATCTATATTTCGAGCTCCCCCCTCGCAGGCCCCCGGCTCCCATTACAACTCCCCACAAGTTCATTGGGTAAAGCACCCAGTTAGCCCTCATTGTCATTGTACAGTTTACATTGAAGGCCCGGCTGGGTGGCCGTGGCGGCTGGGTACTAGGTACATATATATATGGCGCACACGGGCGGGGACCCAGGGTGCGAAAAGGTCTACTTATTCTCGGGTGGGGATGAAGCAGAAGGCAACCGACCTACGCAGTACAAATGAATAACGACCTACCCGGCGGGCTAACGGACGAGTTTGACACCCAACCAATGCGTTAGATAGGCCCTCCGGGCGCTGCGCTCGCTATCACCGACGGCTAATGCGCACCTATCTCGCTATAGACCCATCCCCTCCCGCATCACCGCCAGAATCTGATCCACAGTAGCGTGCACAAGGGTCAAAACCCTGGCAAAAACGAAAACAAAGTCGAAGCAGAAGGGCAGAAGGACAGTGAAGGGAAGCAGGGGAGGGTCGCAGATCATAGGGGTACGGGGGATAGATGATTGTGATAGGACGATGTCGAGCTAGAGCTAGCGCGCACGTGCGAGTGTCAGATCTCTAAGTGGAAGTGGAAGTGGGCCCTGAATCCTCAAGAGGTTTTTGAAAGCAGCTGTCCCCGCCCGAAAGCTTAGAAAAATGCAGAACTCCGCCCTAGTGCGTGTACCAGCATGATATACCATGTGGCCACAAACCGCGCAAGCAAAGCGAGCAGAGAGTTACGTAAAACGCGTCACCAAAGTAGATAGTAGCATGGAAAACGTGGCTCTGCTACCAGCCGCGCTAGCCATTGGCACAAAAATGAGTACAGCTTTATCCAACTTTTACGCCGGCGTAGAATGATGGGTGAGCGACAACACTGCCATGAACTCTCGGTTCCGCATGGCCCTGTGCCGAGAGCTGCGCGACAGATTGTACCACGCGTTCCACTGGACAAAGGCTCCGGGCTTGCAGCACACGATGTTTCGTCGCATGGCAGCCCAGAGGAACGACGTGAAGAGGGCTCTTGCAAAGGCGTCGACGCAGCCCGCGAGATAAAAGTCGACGAGTGAGCGCGTCCAAGCGCCGCCTGGGTCGGCACCCAAGGTACATCCGGCGCCAGCGGAGCACGAGCGTGCGTAGGACGAATGTCCTAGCTGCCCGATCCCATCGGTCGTCACGACTCGGCCGCGTAGTGCAGGAAGAGCCCCGGCGAGCGACGGGAAAGCGGGCGAGTCTGACAGAACCAGTAGGCCCCATCGATGAGGATTGGTACGTGTAAGTTGTGCTTCGCCATGTGGGGCAAGCTGGGCAACACCCTCGGCTAACCGCGCCGCGCATGTCAGGAGGGAGGACAGGGCGCCGTCTGGCGCATCCGACGTTGGGATGATGAATTGAGGCGACGAGCCTGCCACTCTACACCTTCTTGCGTCGGCGACGGTGGGTGGCTTGTGCCAGTGCGGCACTTCCCAATTGAAGCATGGGCTATCTGTGTTGTCATCTTGGCAGTCGTGGAGATACTGATCCAGCCTTGACCAGTGCTCTCGCACGTCCAAAGTCTGAGGTACGGTCCCCAACGTCGCGGGTGAGCGTGGTTCAAAGTCCGAGTCCTGGTTGTAATACTGCCAGTCGGCGTACCCGGTGCGCAGATGGACGCCAGCGATGGCATCAAATGGCTCAAGCCGTTGCAGCACCGGCAACAATGCTGCCTGCAGCTTTCGTCTCGGTTGCATGTACGCATACGTCTCGCATTTGAGGGCGGACTCGCGGAAGCGGAAGTCGTGAACGTTGGCGATTGGGCACTTTGTAAGCGGCAGCACATGCCTCAGCGCCTCGGGCTTGGAGTACGAGAACTCGAGCGAGGTCTGTTGTGCGAGGCGTAGGCGTATCCAAGGGTATGGTGCATGCCGAAACCACTCGAGCATGCCGGTTGGCTCGCCGAGCGGAATCTTTGTTCCGTTTTGAAAGAGCAGATGCGCCTTCTGGCACCCCCCTGGCCGGTCGCGCTCGCACACATAGTCGAGCACGAGCTCGGTCTCTCCGCGCTGAGCGAATGTGGCTGACGCCCTCGCCTCGGCCTCGCCGCCCCAATGCCAATCAACACCCGCCCTGCCGCGGAAATAGTCGCCAATATCGAGCCGGCAGGTATGTCCTGGCCCCTCACAAGCCGCCGCAGTCCGCAGGAACGCCGCCCGGCCCGTGGCGTGGCCCCAGCGCAGCAGTCCCATCCAGCGGGTGCCAGAGTTGCCCAGCCCCTCCCACCGGAAGGCGGAGCCGTCGAGCACGAGGGCACGATGGAGGCGGCGGTGTCGTGCGCCGAGACGGCGCATCATCTCCTCCGTGCAGCCGCACTCCAAAGCATACGCCGCCTCCTGACGCGCCACCACCCGCGTGGCGGCGAAAGCGGTTGAGACCGACCGCTCGTCGCTCATCGGCGGGATGATACCGGGGCTTCGCAGTGTGGCTGTGTAGCTGGCTACTCGTAGGAGTACCAATAGCAGAAACATCTACTAGTACTAGTAAAAATCAAGGAACGACCGAAACATGGCACCGAAACACCGAAAAAGGTGATAGTAGGGCGGTCAAACACGCCTTTTAACTTCTAAGGGTGAAAATTCACCAAGTCAAGATTGAGGTTTCATCACGCGATTTTTAGGGTATTACACTGGAAATGGGTATACTAGGCAGAATCATCTCTTAACCCTAGTAGAGCCGTAAAAACGGGTTTTTAGGTGCCAGCGGTTCGGCTAGGGTGACCCGGGGGGGCAATATTTTGTGGTTGGCAGCAAGCACATAGGCAGTATTGGGCTTGCTAAGCAGCATGACACCGGTAAATAACGCTATGACCCCTTTTTTGAAGTGTAAAAAACGCGAAAAGGCGAAAATAGCCAAGACCGTGCAAAAACTTCTAACTACTCGATAAGGCACCGATGACAAGAAAAGAAGCACTGGAGATGGTAGTACGAACCCACCCCCTCACGACAAGCGAAGCATCTGAACTGGGGTCGCTTGGGCTGGTCTATGCTGCACTCACTGTACCCACAAAGACCCTTTTGAGCGGCCACTCGCTGTGCCTTCTTCGGCGGACCTCGCGAGCCGCCGGTGCGATTGAGAAGAGCTATCTCCGCTGCCACCTTCCCCATATCAACCAGCTCGTGCTCCGCGCGCCGTTGGACATGCTGTGATGCGGGGCTCAGATATTCTGCCGAATTCATCATTCCTGCCCTCATCACACATAGTCCAGCCGGTTTGCGAGCACGTAAGGGCTTGGCCTCGTCGAGAACCTGTGTTGCCCACGCAAGACAGAAGGCAACCTAATACAACAGGTGGAGAGATGGAGATGGGATGGAGATGGGCATCGGCATCGATGCACACAGGGGTGATTGATGGGCCGGGCGCAGGCAGGCAGACAGGTGGGGTGGGAGTGGTGGGGGGCATACCTTGGTGCGATCGCGCAGTTGCTGCGGACGGAGGTGCTCCTTGTGCTTGTGTCCGAGGAAGTTGTGTATGATGTACCCGTTTGTGAAAGCGATGTCAATAGCGAATAGAATCCCCTTCGTTCCAATGCGCACAACGCGCCGGGTGGCGAGTGCGAGCTTCTTTCTTTATTGTTGGTCGTGCCCATCCGTAGCGCTCCGTCCTTGAACATTGTAGTGCCAAATGGCCTCAGGCGCCCACACGGAGTACGAGTGCGCAGAGCCGTGCGAGCCACGCGTGAGCAAGCCACATCTGCCTCCCGAGAAGAAATTCCCGTACGATATGATGAGCTGCGCATCCTGCCAATCGCCGAGCTCAAAGCCTTCCTTGTGCAGCACCGTCCACGTGAATTTGTTGCACGCTTCAGCGTCACACCCGTGGTCACACGCTCGCTTGCGCTTCTGCTGCTGCGGCGCGCCGTCATCGCCGTCTCCGCCGCGCGCGCAGCTCACCATGTCCGGGCACTTGCCTAAGTCGTCCGCGAGCAGCGCCAGGAAGCGCCGCGGCAAGCCAATACGGTTGGCCTGCATGATGGCATTCGTGAATATGCCCTTGTCTTGCAGGGCCTTCTGCGCAATGATGTGCCCGTACCCGCGATCTAGCGATACGCAATAGTTCGCAGTGGACGTTTGCTTCCCTACGTCGAAGCAGGGCGTGAGTTGTTTCGGGACGGGGCGGGAAGCACGCAGGACGCAAGGACACGACGGCGGTGAGCGGGGGTGCGGGCGGTGAGCGCGTGGGCCGTGGGGCGTGTGAGAATGGCACACACCGTCGTCGTGCAACACGCTGGTCGCACGAAGGAGACGCTCACGCATCGTATTCGGGTCGTTGACGTCGTCTTCGCCCATGTGGAGCCACTGCTGCTCCTCGAACCACAAGCAGTATTTGGTGACGGTGTCGTTGAGCGAGTCCCCCTTTGAGACAGACAACATACAAGCGAGCGGAGACGAGCACACAACACACGCAAGCATTCAGACAGCACGTGCGCGCATTGCAGTGGACTGCCTGCGCGTCGCCCTGGCCAGCGCGCAGGCAGTCCATACGTGTCTAGTCATAACCACTCCCTGATCGGGCGCGCAGACACAGACAGCCTGCCAAAATTGCTGGCTCGCGCTCGTGCGCTGCGCCGTTGCCGCTGCAGCAGCTAGCCGCCAACACCAGCAGCCACTCGCCCGCCACTGTGGCGATCGGAACGTGCCGACCCACAAACAAAGGCAACCAGGCCTGTCTGTTCCCCTTCCCACTGCCTAGATGCTCGCCCATTTGCTCCTGAAAGGTGAAGCACCTTTCGCGGCGCGCGCATGCAGCGCCGCCCAGGTGACACAAATTGTGACCTAGCTCGCGCTGCGCGTTGAGCTGGGGGCTAGGGCCAAAAGATATGATGGGTGAGGGGTATGGAGACACCCTCCCATACCGCTACAGCCGCCAACGAGGTGGTCTGAGAGGCATGGGAGGGGACGGCGCGGTGCGGCGACGGCGTGCAGCACCTCCGAAGGTGCTTCGCCTCTTAAGAGATAAGAAATATGCACATTTTCGACGCCATTCAACACACAGACCCAAAAACGTTTTCGCGCTCGTGCGAAATTGACGTCGACCACAAAAGTGCACCACAGGTCGCGCTGTGCGACGCGCGCCTGCGTTCCCCGGGCACAGTTACCCCCGGACAGGCAGTACAGAGCCCTGCGCGATCGCACGGCGTCGCCTGCGCCCTCCACCTCGCCCCTGCTGGCATTATCTGCTGCCAGCCTCTCGCGCGCGTGCAGTGCGCGGCTGGCCGCGAGCCGTCAAAATGACGGTGCTGCGCATGATGGGCTGGCCCATCACGCGCGGCACCGCCTCAGTATGGTGGGAGGGGGTGCCTGCTGGCCTGCTGGCCTGCTGGCCTCCTGGCCGCGCAGACGCAGACCCTCGCCAGAGCGGCCACCGGCCGCGTGCGAGGCCACTGGCGAGGCCAGCGACCATCGCTGCGGCCGCCATCGCGCGCCGCCGCAGGAGAAAAAGATCAAATTGATTATAGTTTTACCAAATTATAACCATAGTAATTCTAATTTTAGTCTTCATTTCACCAGTCCAAGACACATATGAGCACAGTACACCCGCAAAGTCGCGTTCCGTCAAAAGACTTGCTGGTGCGCGTGCTGGAGCTGGTGCTGTGCGAGCGGGCGCGCGATCGAAAAGTCGCATTCCGTCAAAAGAGGGCCATGTGATAGTTTTGTTTTCACTCAGACCTAACACGCACAAGGCACAAGGACGCGGCGCGTGCGCTATAGCAGCTAACGCTAAGCGGACACACCCTAAGCAGGCTGAGTTTTCAATTAAAAGCACATGGTAGATTTGTATAAAGAACTATGGACATTTGATAGTTCAATTCGAATGATGTCCCACAATTGAAAGAACGACACCTCGAGTGGCGAGAGAACGGCGCGGGGCGCGGGGCCGGCGAGGGGGGTCGAGACAGAGACGGGCCTCAGAGGCCCCGAGAGACGAGAGACGAGCCCATCCAAAGGGGTGGGGAAGGCCCAAACATTGAGGGGTGAGTGGTCGAGAGAAGCCCAAAGGGTAATTCGGGCATGTGCTTGTGGAAGTGCCGAGGTGCCGAGGACGGTCGAGATCGAGCGATGCGAGCATTCGGATTGACTCGCGGGGGTACCATGTTCGAGTAGAGCGTAGAGTGCGTGGGGCAGTCGTAGGCAGGCCCATGCCGAGTAGCGAGACAAGGGCTAGGTGTAGCATGGTCTTAGCGATGCAACGAGGGGACGAGATCGGAGGACACCGAATTAAGGGTACACCAAGGCACCTGGGGACTATGAGTCCCTTCTACTACAAAACTCCAGACAGTAACGTAAAGTATTTTGTGACGCGCCCCCCCCCCCCAGCGTACGTTACCAGATCACGCGGCACTGTGACGCCTTACATGGAAAGACGGCTCTTATTTATCTATCCAGGCTATGACGAGGGGAAGCGGTTGAACCCCTCTCTCTCCCCTTCCCCTTCTTCCTCTGCTCCCTCTCTCTCTCTCTCGTCCTCTCCTACAAAACCTGGCCACTTGTCCACCGCTCCCACCGCTCCCCTCCGTTTTCATCTTTAATGAAATTGGAGCTCAAGTCTCTTTTTCACACACACCCGCGCGCTCCTCCCCTCTCTCCCTCCTTTCTTCTCTCTTCTCTCCCGTTGCGGCTCGCTCCCCCCCCCCCCCCCCCCCTTTGCTCTCCCACTCTCCCACTCTCCTTCTCTCCCTCTCCTCCCTCTCGTCGCCCTTTCCCCTTCTGCTCCCCTCTCCGCTCACTGCCTTCCCACCCTCCCTCTCTCTCCCTCTCCCTCTTCCCCGCTCGAGCTGCAACCTCCTCTCCTTTCTCCCTCTCCCCCCCCCCCCCCCCCTCCCGATCCCTCTCTCTCCCTCCCCGAATGGCCTCAACTGCCACCCTAGAGTTAGAGCACGCCATTGGCTTCAATGGTGGAGCCGCCAGCCCGATGCACGTGCTCGGCAGTGGGGGAAACTATGCGTACGCCTCCGGTGCGTGTGTAGTGCTGGCGGATCGGGCAGACGCGCACCGCCAGACGTTCCTCCGTGGACACGACGATACGGTCTCATGCCTTGCCGTCTCGCGCTCTGGACGGCTCGCCGCCTCAGGACAGCGAGGAGCCAATGCCGACGTCATTGTGTGGGACGTCGCCGCGGCAGCGCCAATCTACCGGCTGCAAGAGCACGACGACGGCATCATCGCGTTGGCCTTCTCCGAGGACGAGCGATTCTTAGTCACCGTGGGAGTGATTTCTGACGCCAAGATGGTCGTATGGGACATGAATACCGGCGCCATCGTGAGCGCCCACAAGCGGCTCGAGAAGCCGGGCGTGCGCATCCGGCCCATCGTATGCGTTTGCTGGGGTGCGCGGAAGAAGGACGCGAAGCGGCGCGACACGACGCAGTTCCAGCTGGCGACCGGAGGGGAGGGCCTGCTTCAGTACTGGACGCTCGACCCGGCGACCGGCTCACTCACCTCGCAGGATGTCAACACGGGTGTTCACCGGAACATCACATCGGTTGCCTTCTCGCTGAACCGCGAGTACCTGTACGCCGGCTCGTCGTCTGGAGATTTCATGGCGGTCAATGTGCGCCAAACGGTGATGCATTCCGTCACAGCGGCCTGTTCTAATTCAGTCGCAGTCATTGTTCCTCTGGAGCCGATGCCGCGCGCTGACGACGACCCACTCGAGCGCGTGCTCGTGGGTGGTGGTGATGGATCAGTTACCATTTGGATGGGTGACGGTCGCAACTACCGTCGGACAGCAGCAGTCGAACCCAAGCTTCAGGGCGGGATCTCGGCGCTCACCCTCCTCTATCCGGGCTGCCCTGCCAATGAGCCCCTCCCATTCGTGGCGGGCACGCAGGGCGGTTTCGTGCACGAGGTCTTGCTTGCCCCCTTCGGCGACCCTGCCAATTCAGTGCGCCTACTGCACGAGAACCACTGTGGCCCTGTGCGTTGCGTGGCATATGCACCGGAACAATCGGCCATGTTTGTGAGCGCCTCGGAGGACGGCTCTGTTAGGCTGTGGGACGCATCGACTTACGAGGTGGCGGTGAAGGGAGAGCTGCAGGTGTCGCTCGTCAAGGCGCCTCTCTGCCTCGCCTTCACAGGAGAAGTGATGATCTCTGGTTGGGCGGACGGCAAGCTTCGCGCCCACGATGCTGAAGATGGCAAGCTGTTATGGACCATCGACAATGTTCATCGAGGGGGTGTCTGTGCGCTCGCCATCTCGCACAACTCCAAGTTCGTTGCTACGGGCGGCGAGGAGGGCGAGGTGCGGGTATGGGAGATCCGAACACGCCAGATGATCCGCCACCTCAAGGAGCACACGATGGCAGTAACGTCAATCGCCATCTCCGACTCTGACGATAAGGTGTTCACCGCCTCGCGCGACCGGTCCATCTTGTGCTGGGACCTCTTGAACGGCGCGCGCAGCGGTGCCCTAGTCCAGCGGATGGGCGGGCTCAACTCCATCGCCCTTCACCCGGACAATTTGCAGCTGCTCTCCGTTGGACAAGAGAAGAAGATCACCTTTTGGGACGTGCGGGAGCCTGTCCCGTTGCAGCTGTTTGACCTCGGGTTCGAGCAGCACACCATTGCTATCTCCACGGACGGAACCCTCTTCGCTACCGGAGGTACGGATCAAACGGTTCGACTTTGGGATATGGCTAGCGGCAAGCTCATGGCGGAGGGAGTCGGGCACTCAGCTTGCATTCGATCCGTGGCCTTCGCCCCCGATGGCAAGCAGCTCATTTCTGGTGGAGACGATGGGAGCGTGCTCGTCTGGAACATCTTCTACTTGTGATAGTTTGTTGGCGCTCAAGATGCATGTGGCGGCGCTAGCACTACCGGGGGGTGAGGATCGATGTGTCCCGGCCACCAACAATTCCGCCGAGTGTATACGCCGTGGTGCGATTGGGAAGATGTGCGTGCGCAATGCGAAAAGCACAATTAGGCCATGGAGCCGAGCGCACACGTTCTTGTTGAGATTGACGCGCAGGCAATCGCTGTGGAAGGTGATCCACAATACACCGTGGGGGCTTTACGCTTTACTCCTCGTCACACGGGCTTGTGATGTAATAGTAATAGCGAGGGAGAGTGGCGTGCAAGGGGGGGCATTCTTCTTAGTATTCACGCCGCGCGCGCAGCCTTCGGCTCACTACTCTCACGAACTATTATCGCGGTGGTGGCCATGAGGCAACCACCGCGACTTGGACACATTCACACAAACGCACGCGAAACTAATAGTAATTAAGTAAGAGCGCGCGGGGAAATTTCTGTGCCGCAAGAATGCCCCGCGCGGACTCGAAACGGCCGCGAGGGGGAAGTGAGAAGCAGAGACCTCAGTATAAACATACAGAGGTTAGAATGAGCATCCACGATGCATGACGAGATGGAGATGGATGTATCCATGATAGATATGTGTAGCTACCCCCCCAGGAGCCAACGCCCCCCAGGAGCTATCGGGGGCCCCCGATAGCTATCGGGGGGAAATTTTCTCCGCCGATCGCCAACAGCCCCACTGAGAGCTACCGGGGGACCGAGAAAATCCCCCGAGGCCGAGCACAAGCGCTGCTCGCACGACTCGTCCCTCCCCCTGCACGACCCTGGCGATGGAGGCGGAGGACCCCCTGTCGGAGACTGAAGGAGTCCGTTGTCCGACCACCACCGACCACCGCCGCCACCTCGGCGCCCATGTATGAGAAGAACGAGAAGCTCTCTCTTCCTCTGAAGATGAGCAAGAAGGCTCAGCAGAAGGCGCAAGAGACGGCCCGACATGTTCAACTGTTGCTCATGTATACGCCAAGTTGAGATCCAGTGGGAGAATGAAGACCAGTAGGGTCTTCCTGAAAAGAAAAGGAAAAGGATCTGAAGATTCGGGCTCCGGCTGAGGTTCGTGATCTCCGGCTGAGGCTCGTTCAAGACGATTCTATCGATGAGGGCCGATGGCTTGTGTTGGCAAGTGAAGGTACTCCGTGATATTCACAAATAATTGAAAGAGAGAGAGAGTCTCTCTGCACTTTGGTTCACAGATAGTTGAAAGAGACAGAGAGAGTCAAGGTCATGCGCGGTACATGTATGTGACCGCAATATGCCCGGTGCTCAATCCTATGAGTGTGCATGTGCTCTAGTGTTGGGCATGGAGAGGAGTTGCACGAAAGGCACTAGAAATAACCACACGTGGATCCCAATCGCATACGTGACGACACCCGCACGCGCAAGTGGTGCTCCTCTCAGCATCCTGCCGGCCCGAGAAGCCAATCCATCGAGGGCCTCGATTGCATCGTCCAAGGTTGCAGCAGCCACAACAGTTGCAGGATGAGGTGCCTTACCCGTGCGCGAAGTATGCGCGTCCACAGCTCCTGAAAAGAACCTCGAACCGCCTCCAATGGGCAAGCCAGAGCCTCCACGCCGCCCACCCGTAGCGGGGACGTCAATCCGAACGCCCGCAAGCGTCGAAGAGGGCATCTGATTTGCCAGGGCCTTCTCGAGGTTCCGTCTACGGAAACTCTCTGCTTCGAGCTGAAATCGAAGTGCCGCACGTTCGCTCATTAGCTGCTCAAGTTGCAGCGCCTGACTCGCCAATGCCGATGACGACTCTGCCGAGGCACCTGCTGGAGTGGTGGCAAAAACAGCTCCTCCATTCGGCGGTCCAGTCCCTTTCCTTCCAGCGTCGATGCTTGTCGCCGACACGGTAGCAGCCACAGAAGCCGCCGCTCTTTCTGCCTGAGTCAACTTCGTCTCAAGCCTTCGCATCTCGGACTCCATCTCCTCCGCCTGCTTCTGTGCCACGTCCAGAGCCTCCTCGAGCGCCTTGGACTTGTCCTTTGCGGATTGCGCCACAGCTTCGGCCTCTCGGCGCGCTGCTGCATCCCGCGAGGAAGCAAGGCGAAGCTGCTCGAGCTCCGCACCCAAGCGAGGCGCGGCGTGTGCGCTCGCCCTCGCTTCTTCCAAAGATCGAGACACTCGCGCTAGCGCCTCGGTCAGTTGGCCATTGACCTCCAGGAGCTCCGCCTCGCGAGCCTCGGCAACGCGCAAGCGCTCAGCATGTGCGGCCGCAGCTTGCTCCGCCGCTCGCTCAGCCTCTCTCTGCTGCTCCCGCATGGCCGCCATCCCATCAGACTGCAAGCCATACCCTGACTCGGAGCGCATTAACGCCTCCGTCTTGCTTGAGAGAGCAGCAGATATCTTCTCCATCTCTGCTCGACGTGACTCTGACTCGGCCTCCGCTCGCTCTGCCCGTTTTATCGCGTCCAGACGCGCCTCATCCAGCGCATGGGCGGCACGCTCATGTTGCTCGGAGGTGGCTCGAGCGTGGCGCTCAGCCTCCTCAGCGTTCTCCACCTTGGCGAGTAGCTTTCTTATCGCCGCTGCTTCAGTGGCCCGGCTGCGCTCAAGCTGCGTCTTCTGCTTCTCAAGACGTGTCTGTAGCTTCCTCCCGTGCATATTGATGATTTGAAGCTCATGCTGCAGCGCCAGCCACTCCGCTCGCATCTTCTTGGCGTCCTCACTGGTGCCGCCCTCCGGCGTCAGGCCGGGAGCTGAAGAACATGTACCTTGCACTGGTGTAATCAGGGCCGCATGCACGGCAGCCGAGGTGCGAAATCCAGTGGATGAGGAGACCTGTGAGGCGCCCTCGTCAACTCCAGTGCTCACTGGCACAGGCACTGAACAGGTGCCGGCAGCAGCATGGGACGCCTGCCTGACAGTGCCGTCGCCTACGCTTTCTGCGATGCCGCCGGCTAGCTCGCCGTCGGCAGTGCTACAGGTAGTCTGCGAGGCGGTGGTGGGCGAGTCTGGCGGCGAATCCTGTATCGAGAGCCCTCTCCTCTCGTCGGGTGTGAGCAGTGCGGCGACAGAGCTGCTGATGCGGATCTCGTCCTCTGAGTCCTGCACCGTCGCAGCAGGCTGCGGCGTGAAGCCGGCGATCTCGCGCACTTTGACGAGCCGCTCACCCGCCTTGCGATCCGCCTGGTTGAGCAGCTCCTCCGCTTTCGCCAGCTGCGATTGCGCGCGCGCCGCCAACGCCTTGGCGAAGGACGCCATCGCGGGCGCCGAGGGGTGAGATGGGGGGCACTGGCGGGAAGCGTCAGAGGGGGAGGGGTGAGTTTTCTAGTTTCTAGTACAAGTAGGTGGTACAAAAAATAGTCGAACGCGAACGCAACTCAAACTTTTTGACCGTTTGAACATAGTCAACTACCTACTACTCCCTTGACCCCCAAAGTGAACACTGTGGAAAACACTGACAATTTTCCTCGCGCGGCGCTCAACACCTCGCGGCTGTGCCGCGAACACACCCAACTCAAGGCGCGCGACAATGAACACCCGTCAACTACATACTCACCGCCCCTAAAAAAGTGAACGCGCGTATTATTTTTACCACTTACTTGTAGACTCCAAGATAGAGATCTGCTAACGAGCAACGAGCAACGAACGAGGGAGAACCCTAGGTGGGAAACACAGCCAGAAGGTTTCCAAACACAGCAAAATCAGGCTGTTTTTGGCTTTCATAGAAACACAGCCAAAAACAGTCCAAAAAACAGTGATACCGGTGGGGGGGCCTCCCCCTGCGCCACTTGCGCGACGATGCGACGCTCCTCCCTCTTCCTCTTCTCCGGCCGCGCGCTCCCGCTCCCCCCCCTCCTCCCTCTCCTCAATCCCCATGTTCAACCCTAACCCCACCACGGTCAAAAAATGCAGCCCAGCCCTTACTAGTAGTTAAAAGGCCCCTGTTTGACCGCCCTATGTCTTGTGCTTCCATGGTTGGGATGGTGGACCCTGTGGTGCTCCGGGCGCGGCTCGCGCTGTGGCTCGTGTGCACCTGGGACCTGGGTAGGCGTGGTCTCTGCTGGAGGGCGGTGCGGTTGCGAGGCGTCTGTCATGTCCTGATCGGCCGGCGCGGCGGGGTGGGCGGGGAGGGAGGAGGGGGGCGACGCGCGCTCCATGACCCTATCGAGGCCCTATCGCCTATCGCCTATCGTTCTAACGACGATAGTTGAATAGAATCCATGGAAAGGTCCATTGTGATTATTAGATACTCATTAGACATCTCGACCATGCTCCACTAAGATCAAAGCCACCAGCGCATTCGCTCGGGAAGTAGGGCCACCATCAGATGCCCCTGTATCGACTAGGCTGGCCCATGGGTTAGGCACATACACGGGTGATTGCAACACACCAAAATCGTGAGTGTTGGTTCCGATATGCACGTGGCTCCTCCAGAACGCTTGATCGTGCTCAGCATCGTGCGGGCCGAGAGCACTGAGCAACATGGGGCGGCGCGAGTTGAGCATCGCGCGTAGCGTGGGCTCCCACGCTCTCTCCCATCCAGGATGCCCGAAACCTGGGTTGAAGCACAGGAAGGCATCGGGTATGGCAGCATCGTGGCTACGACTGTCCACAGTGGCGTCATCGGCCTCGGTGGATGTAGAATTCAGGAGCTGCTGCCCGAGCACAGACTCATGAAAAAGCTGGCCCTTTGGCGGATGAAGCAGCTGAAGGTGGGTGTCGCGATTGGGTATGGGCGAGGGCACAGGCGCCTTGGGGCCACAGAAGGATAAGCTTAGAGCTTCACACCCAAGCAATTGGCGGGCTTCAGACCAGACGTGAGCGGGAAGACTCGCCTCAGCGCGGGCGCCGACGACGTAGACGGAGCACTCTCCGTCCGTTCGCGGCAGAAGGGAAACAAGTGCTGCGGCAGCGGTCACTGGGTAAGTCAGCGCAGAACTGAGAAGCTCAAGCGCCTCAGCTTGCACACGCGTGTCAGCGGCAGCAAGCTCAGATCGGTCGAGCCAGCCCCTAGCGATGAGAAGCTCGGTCCAGTCAAGCGATTGCCACTGCGCCGGCGCGGGCTGCGCTCTCCTGCCCGGCCGAGCTGCGCTGCGCAACAAGCTGGCGGCGGCAGCGCTCGGCGCTCGGCGCATCCTATCAGACGTAGACGGCCGTTTGAGCTACTCTACTCCGTACAGAAAGAGGGGAGCAGGTGTGAAGAGACCATGGGACCGAGTGCGGCCCCGGGGAGGAGTCCCTGAAAAAACTTCTCAATTTTCTCGCCACGCGCGCGGCCCTGCACATTTATCACGTAGCCACGCCCGCTTCCCTTACCACTCCTCCCACCTGCCTTGCGGCTTGTGTGAGTCCCCCCTGCATGCCAAGAGGCAGCGCACGGCGCAGGGGGGTGGATGGTTCTCGCCCCCCATGAGGGGAGTCGAGAGAGTGGGGGGGCGCGAGGCCCCCCTCCATGGCGACCAATCATAAGACTAGAGATTAGTGATGCCGACCATGTAAGGAGGCGGACGAATCCTCGACGCACCTGGACGAATGCCCAAAGATAACCAGCATTTTAGAAAAACCAAAACTAAACAAAGTGGCTCGTTTCACACCCAGGACTGATGCAGGAGCAGGGGGCAGAGAGGACACATCATTTTATATTATTGCCAATCTTTTCAGACTAATCTTATGATTGGTCGCCATGGAGGGAGGCCTCGCGCCCCCCCCACTCTCTCGACTCCCCTCATGGGGGGCGAGAACCATCCACCCCCCTGCGCTGCCTCTTGGCATGCTTGGCATGTAGGGATGTAGGGGGGACTCACCCAGACTGCCCAGACACTCCCTCAGAGCTGGGCACAGATCGCACGCCCTGGCCCGCGCTGGCCAGCTTGTCGCTCTGACCAACCCCTCCTCCCCCTGGGCCCCCCTGATCAGGACCCCCCAGCCAGCTCCAGTCGACCGGCAGGGGCGCGAGAGCCAGCGAGGGAGAGGCCAAGGCTAGGGACTGCCAGTAACTGCTGCTTTTGGAGAGTGGCAGTTATTGCCTCTAAGAGGACCAGTTAAGTTAACTAGTTGGGGCTCGAGGAGGCAGCTAGTCCGGCAGTTAACTGCTTGGCCCGGGCTCTGCGCTCCGCGCTCCGTGGGGATTTATTTTATAGTTTCTTATAAGCATACTAAATCCCCTTACGAAGGCGCGGTCGCGCGGTCGCACAGGCGCACGGTGTCGCTGGTCGCAAAAGGGGATGGCGCCCAAGAAAGCCAACGGAAAGAATAAGGCAGCGCCAGCGGCGGCAACACGGCCACTGCAGGCCCAAGGCGGGAAGACGAAGCGCACCCCGAGCAGCGCTTTCGACGGCGCCGCAGGCAACGATACCTATGAGCCAGAGAAGATCATTGGCGAGCGCAAGGCCAAGGGCGTGACCCAGTGGCTTGTGAAGTGGAAGGGCTACGACACGCGCGACAACACCTGGGAGCCCATCGAGCACCTCGCGGCCTGCGAAGACATGATCGCCGACTTCAAGGAGCGTGAGAAAACTCGGATCGCCCTGCTAGAGGCGGTAGCTGAAGCCAAGCGAATCGAGAAGGAGGAGGAGGCGGCAAAGAAAGCTGCGGAAATGGCCGGAGCTGCCGCTGCGGCGAGGCTTGTGGCGCGGCAAGCGGCACAAGAGGGAGGGGATGACAATGCTATAGTGGACTTGGCGGGCACAGTCGCGCAGGCAAACGCGCACGTGATGCAACGCGCGAGGAGCAGCGGCCAAAAGCGCTCGTCATGGGTGTGGGGCGCCTTCGACGACATGGGCTGCGAGAACGGCAAGGCCTGCTGCGTCATGCAGCTTCCCAGCTTTGGAGAATGCGCGCTGCACCGCCCGCAGAAGAAGCTGGGCGCCCTAGGTATTGACGAGCCATCTTCGCCAACGTCGGAAGCCCCTGGGGTCTGCCAGCCGCGGCATCTTGCTTCTTGTCGTGATCGCGCGCTTTCCACCATTCGAGGATGTCTATGTCCATGTTTGATACCTTGGGCATCGCCAAGTAGATCTGCAGATCATCCACATCTGCTTCTCCGGTTGCGTCCGACGGGTCGTTTTTGTCGGACGTTGGGGCCAACGGCATCCCCACAACACTTGACACTGGCGCGCACCGCGGCGAGCAGTTTCGCCGCCATGTGCGGAGGAGCAAGTGGGGGAGGGGGGAGGGGGGGGGGACAATGATGCGGGAGGGGGGGCGATATTCATAGTAGGGGGTGCTAAAACAAAACTTCGGAGAGCACCTACTTTCTAGTTATATTATATATCTGGATAACAAGGAGCTCAGAGGAGCTAATAGTATCTACTACTAACAAGTTAGTGTTAGTGCTTCAGAGCTAATAGTATCTAACAAGTTAGCAAATTTCACGAATAGTTTCTAAGTAGATAGCCCCAAACCAAACCTATTCCACACCCTACGAGCCAAGTCGCGTACGTGGTGCTGTTCGGCCTCTCCTTCGGGGTGCTCGCGGGGGAGGGGCTCATGGTAGGGTGAGACTCCCCGCGGGGGAGGGGAAGAAACCGGAGGCCGGAGGGAAAGGAGACCAAATGAAGGCAAGCCGCCTAGATCCCAGCAGGGGCGAGGTTAAGCCCTTACAGAAAGCTTGCTCAAAATCCTGGATAGCTTGATTGGAGAGCTGGTTGATTTTTACACCAAAGCTTGGCCAAAAGCTTGTCCAAGTGCTGGTCGGATCTAAGGTTCCACCAAAGCTGGGTGGAAAGCGTGTACAACAAAACTCGAATATTCCTTGCTACACAAGTATATTTCCCCCCCCCCCCCCCCACGCGCCCCCCCCCGCCCCCTCGCCCTTCGCACCCATCGTTGTTTTGGTTTTTGGGAGCGAGCCGAAATGGGCGACAGACTTGAAGCTCTACTTTCCTTGCATGCCTCTGGGCTCATCTCGATGGATGAGCTGCAGGCTCGGATGCGGCCCATCACGCCAGGCACATCCACCTCTAACACCACCACCGACACGGAGGCTGCACAAGCCCACGGGCACAGCCTTCCCAGCAGTGTGCCGGAGTTCGACAACTCCTCGAGCGACGAGGAGCAGTGTGAGGTGTGAGGAGGTGCGGGAGGATGACGAGGAGCACAACGGAGATGACCTGATGGAGTTTGCCGACACCGAGAGCACCACCACCGCCGCCGCCGCCCAGTCGACGCTCGATTCATTTGTCACCAAGCACCTGCCGGCCGCGGCGGAGATCAACAAGAAGCGCAAGGTCTCGCTGTCAAAGTACGTCCCCAGGAAGGAGCGCAAGCTGTCCAAAATCAATCTCAAGGGCCGCGGCGCTTCAAAGAAGAAGAATGGCGCGCGTGCGAGCGACGTAGCTTCAATACAACAATCGCGGCCGCGACTAACGACTAACAACTTAACTCGTCTATATACGTTGTAGCCACAGCGCCACAGCAACACAGACAGCAACCCGCTCGTGTTTCGTGTTAGAGTGTCTCGTATACGTATATAAGATATAAGCGCATGAATGAGTTGAAGGAGGGCTGTATGGGTATGAGTAATGAGTCGCCACCAGGCCACTACACAGCAGTTGTATGTATTGACCCCTTGCCCGGCGTTCGGTACCCGGCGGCCGGCGGCGCGCCGCCGCGGCGCGCCTGCGCGCCCGAACCGGCTTGAAAGCTTGACAAAGCTTGATGTTAGCGCCCGAGAACATCAGCAAAGCTTGCCAGTTAACTTGAGCTTGTTTGCATCAGCAAAGCTTGCAACCAGTGCTTCAAGCTTTCTGTAAGGGCTTAGGCGAGGTGGGAGGTGGAGAGGGCGCAGGCGACGCGGTGCGCCCGCGCAGGGCTCTGTTCTGCATGCCCGGGGGTAACCGTGCCCGGGGAACGCAGGCGCGCGTCGCACAGCGTGACCTCTGGTGTCTGGTGCTCTTTTGTGGTCGACGTCGATTTCGCACGAGCGCGAAAACGTTTTTGTTTTTGGGTCTGTGGTCTGTGTACGTGTTGAATGGCGTCGAAAATGTGCATATTTCTTATAAGATTCTGCCTAATATATCCATTTCCAGAGAATACCCTTAAGATCGCGTGATAAAACCTCAATCTTCAATCTTGACTTAGTGAATTTTCACCATTAGAAGTTAAAATGCGTGTTTGACCGCCCTACCAGCAAGCTGAGGGTAGCGGGGGGGTAGCGCACGTTGTCGAGGAGCCCAAAGCGCAACGAATCTGAGGCGAACGAGCCCCAGAAGGGGACACCCAACAGCGCTACCCGAACTCCAGGTGGAACCAACGCGCTCCATACGCACCCAGACGGGCACGCATGACAAAACACAAAATAGCAGCACAAAAGGCCTGTCCCTGTCCGGACCCCACGCTCCGAACCAGGCCCTTGGTAGTGTACCAGGGCCGGACGCCGGAAACCGAAGAAAAAGGAACGAAGGGGGGCAGGGGAAGAGGTGGAGGGAGGGAAGATAAGGGCGGTGTCAATGTAGTGACGGGAGGACCTGGAACTAGTAGGTTTGTCGCCCAGAATCTTCAGATTTTTTTAGTAGTAGCAAGAGTAGGTATCTTCAAGAGTTTTTTTTTTACCAAACTTCTCCGGACACAAAGAGCAGAGGCGCGCCGACGGGCCGTCGGAGACTGAAAGGAGACAGTGGCCCAATGGAACCTCTACTCTAGAGCTACAGAATAAGGGCCGAGCCGAGGAAGTAGCCGACGAAAATCTGAAGATTCTGGGCTACAAACCTACTACTTTAGTTCCAGGTCCTCCCTTCACTACACTGACACCTCCCTTCCCTCCCTCCACCTCTTCTTCTCCTCTCTCTCCGACAGTTTCGCCGATGTAAGAGGCGAAAACGCGCGCTGATGTGTAAGGATGAGGCTTCTCTCTCTTCTCCTGAGGGGAAGAGAGCCCTCGAGCTCCATGAGAGAGACGACCACCACGTGGGCGCATACACACTAGACTCCTATGGATGAAGAGAGAGAGAGAGAGAGAGAGAGAGAGAGAGAGACCGCCACGTAAAATCACCCATCTTCCCTCCGCCTGCAAGAGAAGAAAAGGATGCCGCTACTTGATACTGTTTACTGCGGACGGCACACAGGTTGCTCTTGAGTCAGCTTGTGTGCTGCTGCTTCTTCTCCTAGTACTCTTCACGTAATATATTGTACTCTCTCGGGCTCTCCTCTCCCCCGCTCCTTTCCAGTCTCGGAGACCGGAACTCAAGCTGATCTCTCTCTCTCTCCGTTGGTAGTCCTTTGCCCCCCTTCCCCCTTCCATTTCATGGCGGTCGACGCGCCACCCAGCTCTCCCGAGCCTCTTCCCGCTGCTCAAACCGGAACGGATGATGCTGCTCTGGTTCAGGCCACTGGGCAAGCCCCGTCGGTCTCGCTCGAGGTGAGCTGTCGGGAAGAGCGCAAGAGGAAGAGGAAGGCAGAACGGAGCGCGCTGCTGCCGTTTGCCGTCATCTCATGCTCATACTTGCTCTTCACTGTCACGGACGGGGCACTGCGCATGATCGTCTTGCTCCACGCCTACAATCTCAAGTTCTCGGCGCTGCAGGTAGCCATCATGTTTGTACTGTACGAGCTTGCTGGTGTCTTCACCAATCTGTTCGCAGGAATGGCGGGCGCACGATGGGGCATCAAGTACACGCTAGTCATCGGTCTCTGCCTGCAACTCATCACTTATGGGCTCCTATTCGCGTGGAATGAGCGGTGGGCACAGGGACAGGCCATCGCCTATGTGACTGTTGTCCAGATGTTTGGCGGAGTTGCAAAGGATCTGACCAAGTTGGGGGGAAAGACCGTTACCAAGCTCGTCACGCCCGACGAGCAGTCGACCCGACTCTTCAAGCTGGTGTCGCTGCTCACTGGGTGGAAGAATTCGCTCAAGGGCGTTGGCTACTTCCTCGGCTCGGCCCTTATTCTGGTGTCCTACTACCTCGCGCTCTCTGTCATGCTCGGATTGGTGTTGCTTGCTCTGCCATTTGCCATCTTTGGCCTTGACCGCAACCTCGGCACGGCCAAAAAGAAAAACGCATCGTTAGGCGAGATTCTCGACCTTAAGAACCAAAATCTCAACTGGCTCAGCTTGGCGCGCCTCTTCCTCTTCGCTTCAAGAGATTTTTGGTTCGAGGTGCCGCTCCCCTTCTTCCTTCGTGCGCCGTCGTGCACATCAATCGGGCTCCCTTGCGCCACCGATGGCAGTGACTGCGCACCCGGGACATACTGCTTTGCGTCTACGAATGCGACCGCTGGTGTGTGCGCAAATCTGAACCCTGGTGGTGGCTGCGGGGGTGTGGCATGGCCTCGTGTGGTCGTTGGGGCTGTGCTTGGTTCGTACATTATCCTCTATGGACAGTTCCAGTCATGGACCCCGCAGCTTGTTACTAGCCCGTTGAAGCAGACGCCGCCGAACAAGCTGACCGAAGTCCTGTGGGGCCTTCTGAACTGCGTTCCGACGCTGGTGATGGCTATTGTCGCGTGGGATCTATCCAACGACGCCACGCGTGACCCTGTCGTGATTGGCAGCTGGCTCATCGCAGTGATCGCCAGCTTCGCGCTGATTTTTGCGGTAAACTCCTCGATCCACTCCTATCTGGTTGTACACTATGCCAAGAAGGAGAAGGTTGCTGCTTCAGTCGGCTTCTACTACATGTCCAATGCAGTCGGGCGGTTGCTTGGCACCCTCGGCTCCGGCCTGATATACACATATGTTGGGGAGGATATTGGCCCCCTAGCTGGGAGCGATGGGCTGCGCGGGCTCGCAGCATGCTTCGTGGCGGGGACCATCTCAAGCTTGCTAGCAGCCGGGATCACGATGCGCATCGAGGACCAGCAGGCCGGTGTGCGTTGCGGCCCCATAATATGTGTCAGGCCGAGCACACTGTCTCCTCGACCTTCAGAGAAGCTGGACCAGGCCGGCACTGTGGAACCAGCCACCTCCTGACCACTATGATCTCCACTATGACTACACGGATCAGCACATTAAGCCCACGTGCCATCGAATGTCCCTTGGTTGGGGCAGTTTTGTTTTGCAACTCCAGGACTCCAGGCCCGTATGTTACTAGTAGTACCATACAAAGATGTCCCTGAAGATTCGGGGCTGTCGTTCAAGTCTGGCACGGCCCAATATACCACTACTGTGACACCGCCCTCATGTCTTATGTCCCCTATTATAATTACTATTACTCCCACCCTTTCCGACTAAGTTATAGCTTAGTGCAGCATGGGGAAGCGCCTGGCGCCCTCCCCCTTAGGCTCCAATTCCCCTCCGGGGGACGTGTCGGTCGTCCCCATGCTCCATGCTCTGCCATTTGGCATTGACCGCTGGGCATCCATCAATACCACCCAAACCCCTAGTGGCTAGTGGCTGGTGGGCTCGGGTCGCGAGCCGCACTCCGCACGCCCGTGCTGGGGCCTTGCCCTTCTGCACTCGAGCTGACTCCCCCCATCCCCCCCATCCCTAGTCGCCAGGCATACATGGGCCCCTGAACGGCACCCATGACCGGCGAGGCGAGCGTGGGCGAGATGGGAAAGGTAAGGGGGGTTAGGGGCTGAGCCCCAGTCTCCACTGCTCCACTGCCTCCTGAGCAGCCTCTGCTGGCCCTCTGGCCTCTGCCTACCAACCTAGAAGTACCTGAGCTTCACCGTGTGGCCGCAGCCGGCGAAGGACCTGGAAATAAGAGCCTGGAAATCGCATCATCTAAGATGAATGCGACAGTCACTCACTAGGGGTTGCGGAGGGCACCATCTGTAATGCCGCCGCGCCCGCGAAGAGCAGCGGAGGGTCCGCCGCGCCCGCGAAGAAGCGGAGGGTCCGCCGCGCCCGCGAAGAAGCGGAGGGTCCGCCGCGCCCGCGAAGAAGCGGAGGGTCCGCCGCGCCCGCGAAGAAGCGGAGGGTCCGCCGCGCCCGCGAAGAAGCGGAGGGTCCGCCGCGCCCGCGAAGAAGCGGAGGGGCTATGGCGTTCAATAGTTCCTCCATGGTGATTCTCCCCTCTATTGCATCTTTATCCCGCGTATTCATGGGGTGTGTTTCCATCACCGCCTCCAAGTCGCGGTCTCTCTCGTTTTGTCCCCATTGGGGTCCTGCCTGTGATGGTGCCGGGCCAGCCCCTCGCGCCGGAGCGCGAGGGCGGTATCGCGGCTGTGTAAGGGCCGGGCGGCCGGGCCCGGAGGCCTCCCTTGTTGGAGCGTCCGTCTTGTGTGGTGTGGGTGGTGTGGCTGTGGGTTGTGCTGAAGATGTGTTGCTTGCTGGCTGCTGCCAGCATGGCGGCCTTGTTCGTGGCGTTCGTGGTGATGCGCGGGCTTGGCTCGCCGGCTCCTGTGCCCACCTGATTGGGGGGGTCGTCCTGGCGCGGTCGCTTCGGCGACAGCGGCGTGTCTTTCATTGCTTCGTCCATCTCGGCGAGGGCGGCGGCAGCGAGGGAGGGCGACAGCGCGCGCTCCATGACCCTATCAGTTTACTGATAGTTGACCCCAAATCCCCGATAACCCAAACACGTCGCGAGAGACGGAGAGAGAGAGCGAGAGAGAGAGAGCGAGAGAGAGAGAGGGACTCCGCAGCGACGGCCGGAGCGTGTCTCCCTTGTAACTTCCCACATAGCGGAGAGTCCGAAGGGGAGCGTCATGTCGCGCGACCACGGCGATCACTTTGGATATAGATCGCAACGAGATATCTTCGCGACGCAAGAAATCTTGCCGTTGAGCGTGAACCTTCTAGACGCTTCTAACGAACAACCCTGAGTAGCAACCAAGGGGAAGAAACACCAAAGGGGCCAAGGGCTTGCATGTAACTTGCATCAAGGGGAAAGATTCCCTCACCTAAGAAGCGAACCTACACCGATCTCCAAGAGGAGATGGCAAATTAAACCTCAAATCTCGAGTGGATAGAGCAACCGACTCGCTCGCCAAAAACCTTGACCGAGAAGAAATTAAAATTAAACCTTTTAATAGTCTCACCGCGCACGCGGCCGTGGACCCTCTACTTTCTACTCACGAAGGAAAACTTTCTACACCCCCACTCCCCCGGCCCTTCTTTCTCCCCCCGCCATAAGGCGGCTCCCCCCGTGCACTACTAGGGGGATAGGGGTGAAGGGCTTAGATATGGTCCGGTGGCCCGCGCCTCCCCCCGGTGATCATTCCCCCCCCTTCCTCCTGTGCCTCCGAGTGGGCGGCCGACTCTGTCCCGACTTATCCTGTAAACAGGAGCGGGACTTACCGATTTTTCGGTGGGCGGAGCTCTCGCTCCGCCCACCCCCTTCTCCGCGCTCTCTCTCCCCTCTCCTGCGGCACGCGCGATGGCGCGCCTGCGGCAAGCCTCCAGCTGCCCTCTGGCGGCCCCTGGAGGCTCCTGAAGGCCAGCTCAGGGGGCAGAGGAGGCTGGGGCTGGGCCCTGGCCTCGCCTGCCTCCCCCTCGCTGGCGCTCCTAAGCCTCTGGAGCCCCCACGCTGCACCTGTCTGCCTGGCTCGACCAGGGGGGGGGGGGGGGGGGGGTCGTTGGAGCAATAGGCTGGCCACGAGGGGCCAGGATGGGCGAATGGGGCGAGCCTGTGGGGAAGGGAGTGGATCAGTAGGGCAGTGGCCTCCTGGCAAGCCATCAGGCATGCCAGGAGGATGGGTGGTTCCGAACGCCAACGCAAACGCCAAACGCGAGGATTCAACGAAACCCTAACCAGGCTAAGCAGAACCTACGAAGAACGGGCCTGGACGACAACGAAGGTTAGCAAGTCCCAAGAAAGAACCGGAACCCAACAAGAAACGACAAGCCCTGCAAGAAGCTAAATAAGCCTCCTCAAGGTAACCCGAGAGCCTGAGACAAGCGCGCAGCGAGCGACAGGCGACCTGGCTCCTTTGGGACAAGATTGCCCGAAAGGAGGAAACCTGGAATCTAGACCTGACAAACAAGCTAGAATGAACGAAACGAGAACTCGAATTCTAGATCGCTAGGGACGACCCCTACCAACCTAGATGTACCTGAGCTTCACCGTGTGGCCGCACGGCGGAGGACCTGGAAATAGGAGCCTAGAAATCGCATCATCTAGGATGAATGCGACATGCGATCGATCATTATAGGTCACCCACGGCAAACATCGCAACACACAGAAACAACGAGACCCAGGAACAATTTTAAGATAAACAGGTCACCCAGTGGCACAGGAGGGAGCTGAGAACACGCCGCTGAGGACAGGTGCACCCCGCTCCGCTCGGACCCCCCACATGACCCGAGCCCCTAACTAAGTAGAGCACGAGGGGAGCTGCCGCAAGGCGGGGAATGAGGGTGAGGAAGGGAAGGGGGCGTGGCTACGAGTGAAGTGATTCAGTGCCACGGGTGAGGCGAGAACATTAAAAGGTTTTCTTCTCTCTCTTCTTATCTTCTTATCTTCAGTGATCAGTGAAGATAGAAGATAGCGATAGGGGCGCTGAGTTCTAGTGGAGTTTTGCGGCGTTTAGGTTTCCTTCCCTAGGCCCCCGTGCGCGTGCGCACGGGGCTATGTGCGCCCGACAAACAAAGCTGGGCGAGTGCATGCCCCTCGCTTTGATGCCAGTCCTGGTCCTGGGTCTGGGTCTGGGTCTGGGGTCTGGGTCCTGGGCCTAGATGGGAAATACGTATTCACCGTATTTGGCCAGAGGCCAAATACATATGTCGTATTTGGCTGTATTTGAAGCGCGTCCTGGGTTGTAGGCCTCGAATGTATTTGAAATGTATTTGGCCGGAGGCCAAATACATATGTATTTGGCTGTATTTGCAGGCCCCAGCACCGTATTTCCCATCTAGGGTCCTAGGGCCATGGAGCCATGGAGCTGCAGGGGCAGGGGAGGCTGCTGGGGGAGCTAAGAGCTAAGAACACGTTGCCAGGGTTCAACGCGCGCTCAGGAATGGGCTGGGTACGGGGTAGAGTAGTTCTAGTACGCAGTTGTGTGTAGGGTATGGTGTGTAGTAACACAGTAGTAAAATCTACTCCTACTAATGGTACCTCCACAGCTAGACTACTCTACCCTACTATAAAACTCTACAGTAGAGTAGAGTAGACCTAGTCGATTCGAGGAGGCCGACGAGGCTCGTCGCGCGGTGGATGGCCGTGAGCCTCGCTGCGCTCGCGCTGAGCTCCCCTCTTCTCGTGTGCTGCGTGTGCGTGGGTGGGCGGATGGGCCGGGTGAGGAAGCAGGCGCGTCGGGCACCTCCGGCTCTGCTGGCGCAGACGATGCACAAGCCCGCCAACGACGCCCGCCACTATCGCCTGCTGGAGCTGAGTAATGAGATGCGTGTGCTGCTCGTGTCCGACCCTGAGATGGAGGATGAGAACGAGGGAGCGGGGCAGGGCGAGGAGGTGGCCATGAGCGAGGCTGGCGGTACATTGGCGGCAGGCACGATGGGCGACGCGCATATCCGTCCTGAGCCCGCTCGTCGACGCGGAGGGCGCGGCAAGGAAGAGAGAGCGGCCGCTGTGGCGACGATAGAGGATGAGGAGGACGAGGACGAGGACGAGGACGAGGAGGAATACCAGGAGAGTGAGGAAGAGGGTGACGAAGGAGAGGATGAAGAAGATGGAGAGGAAGAAGGTGGTTCGGGCGGTGCGACTGTGGGCAAGAAGGCAGCGTGTGCGATCTGCGTCGGTGTGGGCTACCTCTGTGATCCACGCCAGACAGACACCGACGGGTATCCTGTGGATGGGCTTGCGCACTTTGTCGAGCACATGCTCTTCATGGGTACCGATGCTTTCCCGGACGAGAATGGATGGTCCAAGTTCCTTGCTGAGAGGGGAGGCGAGGATAATGGTGAAACGGACGCCGAGACAACAACCTGCTTCTTCGATGTGAGTCCCAAGTGAGTGCTCCCAGCACGCATGCGCCTCATGATGCCCAGCCATGATGCACGCGTTTGAAAAGCTATCGCCGTCATTGTCCTTGTCCAGCCCCATGGTGGCACTCGTTTGCCTGTAGGCATCTGCGTGAGGCTCTCGTTCGCTTTGTCTCCTTCTTCTCTTCGCCTTTGTTCAGCATGGACTCTGCAAATCGCGAAGTGAAGGCCATTGAGTCTGAATTTCGCCAGGTGCGCACCACAACGGATCAACTTGACGTCTCAGTTGCTGCACGAGCCTGGCGCTAGCGAACACCGCCTATTCCTCGGTGCACGGGCAGTCTTCCACGCCAATGTGCCGAAGACCAAGCGCCAAAGACAATCAATCCGCAACGAAGAATCCCGCCCTGATGACGATCTGCGCTCCAAAATTACTTAGACATGCATCTGAGCGATCTAGCTTTGATGTGAATCAGCGTTCGACCGAGGGGCATGGGAGCCACGAGCCCATTCATCAGTCACGCCCGCTGCCATGTCGCCACTGTCCTGGTCTCATTTCACCCAACCTGAACACGAGGCAACATAGGGGCATGGAGGTTGGGGCAAGAGCTTGCCCCCTTCGGAGCGTGCACGAATCCCAGCCGCCCTCGACCCGATGAGAGCTGCGCTCACAAACACTTAGACATGCATCTGAGCTTTGTGGCCCTGATGCGAATACGTATCTGCCCGAGGGGGCCGGGCGGCCATTTGTTCCACGCTCGCACTTCTGGATGCCTTTCGCATATCTACATGCCGCTCAGCCCACACTCCTCCGTCCTCCGGAGTGAAGCTGCAGAGGAGGTGGCCACGATGTGCAGGCCTCTTCCATTGAACATCTCAGTTACTTCAATCACCGTCCCTCTCCGTCGCGCAGGTGTGTCAAGACGACGGTGTTCGGCGTTCGGCATTGCTCGCCCACCTCGCACGTGCCGACCATCCATACCACCGATTTGGTTGGGGCAACGCAGAATCCCTGAACATCAAGCCTGCCGCGAGAGGCATCGACATGCGAGCGGAGCTTGTGCGCTTCCACAAGAAGTACTATTCGTCCAATCTCATGAGCCTCGTGTTGATTGGAAAGGAGCCCCTTGACACTCTGCAGGTGCGAGGCGGTTGAGAAATCTCTTCTCCTAACGATGGAGACGGGATCGCTTGATTGCTAGTACTTTCACACACTGACGCTGCGGCATCTCCTGCGTAGGAGTGGGTGTGCGACGCATGCAGCGCCATTCCGCACATGCAAATCTCACGACCGACGTTCGCTGAGCATCGGCTGCCTTTCGATGCAGCTGGTCGCACAATTGAGGAGACGCCTGCTAGAACTGGAACAGCCGCTTCAGTCGCACGCAAGCGCGTCTCCCCCCGTCTAGCCATTCAAGGTCGTGGGGGCAGCACCGCAACGGGCACTATCAATGCGGCCACCTCAGAACCCCTGGCTGCTTCCCTCGAGCCCTCGACACCCTTGTGGGTCGACGCCGTGGCAGTCAAGAAGATTCGCTGCCTCGAACTGTCTTTTTTCTCACCATCGCTCCGCCCACATCACCGAACGAAGCCTGCTGATTACGTGGCCACCATTTTAGGGCACGAAGGCCAGCACTCACTGCTTTCTCACCTGAAGGACAAGGGGCTGGCTACAGGTCTCTACGCAGGCGTTGACGATGATGGTGATACTTCGGCGGCTACCCAGGTGACTGCATCGCGAAAAAAGTGGCCGCTCAGGACGCGGCGTTTCTACCGGCTGCATTAATTCATGCTTTCTTACGCCCTTCTTCACATGTCAGATGTCCGTGACTATCGATCTTACGCCGCAAGGTCTGGTGGACGTGCAGGCCGTCCTCGTCATTTTTTTTCGCTTCCTCGGCGGCCTTGCGCGTGCGTGTGGTGTGGCCACAGCGGCCAGCTCTGCCAACGATAGTACCCCTTCCGCAGGGCGAGACGGCGAGCCTTCCGATCCAGCCGGAGCATCTCCTCCGCGCTGGATATGGGATGAGATTGCAGCCATTGCAGAGATGCGCTTCCGTTATGCCGAGAAAGAGGAAGAAATCGAGTACGCTCGCCGCCTGGCCATATCGATGCAATCTCGGTATGATCCAGTACACACGTTGAGTGGGGACGCTCTCTACTCTGAGTGGGCGCCTCAAAGCATTGTCGAGCTGCTCGGCAAGATGCATCCTTTGTCGATGGTAGCAGTCCTTCATGCGCGATCTGGGGGTGAGAACGGTTTCTACGGGGATTCGACCGAAGTGACCAATCTGATCACCTCGATCGGGGACGCGAGAGGGGAAACAGATGCCAAAATACAAGATTCACGAAATGAATCTCCTTCAGACTCCACCCCCAACCGCTTGATCGGCGCCCCACAATCGCAATGGGAACAAGAGCCTTGGTTTGGCACCCGCTATCGCCTCCGCAAGTTGAGGCGTGCGGAGACGGTCGCATGGGTTGACAGCTACACGGGTGCCGACCAAGCCCCTGCCATTTTTTCCTTTCCGCCGCCTAATCCTTACATACCGACGGATTTTGCCCTTCGCCATCCGGATGCGGCAAAACGCGGGCGGGCCCGGCATGAGAGACAGGACATCGGCAAACCACCTCCACGTGCACCTCCACTCTTGCTGAGGCGCGACATCACGGACACCAGTGCGAGCGCGGGCTGTATCTTTCATTGCCCAGACGTCGGGCGATGGGCGACACCGAAAGGGGTGATCTGCATGGAAGTTCAATGCGTTCGAGAGGTCAATTCAGTTGAGGGAAGCCTTGCTTCGACACTAGCTGCAAAGGTGACGGAAATCGCGCATTCTCATTCCATTCGAGTCCACTGCTCACGGCTAGGATGGGATTTGTCACGATCCACGGTTCTGCTCAAAGCCATAGATACAATGTTGCATCTTTGCTCATTGCCTGCCTCTCGGCCTCGGATGCTTATCTCTTCAGTTATTGCATGCTCAGGTATGTTTGGAGATGCTCAATGAGGAGACGTATGCTGCCACTCTCGCCGGCTTGTCGTACGACTTGTTTGCCACGGAGCGGGGTTTCCACATTCAGGTAACTACTGCGCTCCAGCTGAGGTTGTCGCAATTCGTGTGCCAGCCGCCACGTGCTGCAAGAACTGTCCATAGCATGTCTCCGTGCTGTATCTCATGATCTTGTGAGTTGTAAAGCCGGATTGACATGCATCGCTCGTCTTGTCCTTATGCCCCAATGTATCCTTCCATACCATTGTGGTCCCGCAGGTTGAGGGCTTTTCCCATCGACTTGAGCCGCTTCTTCTACGCGTATGTTCTACGCTAGCGTCGATTGCCACAACACCGCCAGACGCCAAGATGTACGCGCGCGTCGCGCATGACCACCAATTGGCCCTTTCAAATGCTGGCTTCAAACCCGACGCATTGTGTGGCTATGAGCGCCTGCGTGTACTCGAGCGTACCTTTCACCACGTGGATGATAAACTCGCTGCCCTTTCCGCTCTTGAGCCTGCTCACCTCACTCGCCACGTCGGAGCGGCAATGGAAGGAGGCGTTGGTGTCTCCTTTTATGCGGGGGGTAATTTCGATGCCACTGATGCCATTCGTATGTATGAGAAGGCGCGGTCCGCGCTAGGGTCGCCGCCACCTCTTTCCGATGAACGCGCCGCCGTCGCCGCAGCGCGTGCTGCCTGCATCCAGCTGCCTCCATCGCCAGCTGGATCTGTTTGGGTGGTGGCGAACAAAAATAATGCCGACGACAATTGTGCCGTTGAGGCTTATTGGCAGCTCGAGCTCTACTCGGAAGTTGCATCCGCGAGGCTGTTCCTTCTAGAAACAATGATGTATGAGCCGCTCTTCAATCAGCTACGGACCAAGCAGCAAATGGGCTACAGTGTTGGTTGTTCTGGTCGCTCGACTCACGCAACTCTTGGACTGTTGATACATGTGACCTCTGCATCGCACAGCCCAAAAGAAATTGAGGACGCCATTCTGCAATTCGTGCATGGTTTCCTCGAACAGCTTGAGAGCATGCCACCCGACGAGTACGCTAGACAGGTGCGTCAGCTCTCTAGGCGAGCACCACAGCCTTTGCTGTTCCCTCGCCATGGCTGTGTTCTCCTATGTAGCCGTTGCCTTGCAACGCCGATGTCTCAGGTTGAAAGTGCCATCACATGCAAGCTCCAAGACGACAACTCAATGCTCGATGAGGCCTCGCGATTTTTCTCCGAGATTGAAACGCGTCAGTTCATATTTGACCGAGCGGAGCGCGAGGCCGCAGCACTACGAGCAACAACGCGTGAGGACCTCGCGCAATGGGCCCGCGATCGACTCGTCGGTTCATCCGCTCGCCGGCTATCCGTCCATGTCCTTAAAGGGGGCGAGGCGGTCACAAATGCTGCTAGCATAACAGGCCTAGTGCCGATCGGTGAGGTTGGCCTCGACGTATTCAAGGCGAAGCTCGAGGCCGTCCCCGATCCGGTGAGGCCGTGGCCGAAGGTGGAGGCGCCATTTTAGAGCACAACTTTGAATATACTTTCAACAATTGCGAGTGACGTGGGTACGACGTACCGCCTCGTCTGCGCATGCTCTTTTGCGAAGGAATAAGGATTAGAAGCCCCTGTGAGTGAGTGGGCATAGCTCTTGCTGAGCGCATGCTCTGTGTAGGGAGCAAGGGGTACGCAAAACTTACCGTCAAGGGAGGCGAGCAGGGTGCGGACGCAACCTTACCATCATGGGAGGCTGGTGATGCACGCCTTGGGCTAGTGCCCATCGGTAAGGAGTGATGATGCACTTGGCGCCTCAACACGTTCTCACCGTTAGCCATACGTGTTGTCTATGCGAACATGGGGTGACGGCATTATGCATTATGATGGATGCCTCTGCCATGGATGTATCATTCCAAGTGTATCTCCGGTGCACCTAGTGCATCCCTTGTGTATCGTCTGGCGCACCTGGTGCACACTGCTCCCGCTTCGGGCGCTACCCTTCGAACGTTTCGCGTTTCTGCCTCTCCCACACGTATTGTTCTCTGTTCTCTGCGCGCGTTCTGCCTCGTTACTGTTAGTGTCGCGCGCGCTACTGTGGATGTGCTCGTCGTGTGTGAATGTAGAGAGACTTTATCAAACGAACGTCGGTCTCTCAATCAATGCGCGCTATATGTCTGCGCTCTTGCTAGCATGCTTCGCCGCCCCGACTCGCGCAGCGGTGCCTAGATCGAGTTCGCCGTCGAAAGAAGGTCGTCGCGATCCGTCGATGTGGGACGGAATGAAGTTAAGCCATCAAAGCTGTCCACATGCCCGTTCACAACAATATAGATTCTGGAGCTGTCGGGGACGCGACCTCCAAAAGTCAGTCTCAAAACTAAAAGTTGAGCAATCCCAATTTTTTTACACAGGAATACACGAATACAACCATCTCATTTTACACGACGGGATGTAGTTCGATGAAGGCCTGACGAAGGATGAAGGCTTGACGACGGAAGTAAGTGGGAGAAGTGGCCGATCGCCGATCCCAATGCGCCCGACGCTCCGCCGGCACTGGGGCCTTTGGGTCCCACATTGCATGTGTGGGTTGTTACACGCTCTGAGTGCTTGATTGAGGCTGAGGGGGCTCAGTCTTCAAGGGTAGGAGGGCGCGGTAGAGAGAACGAGAGAGAACAAACAGCGAGCCATGCGCCATGCGCAAGGCAATGGGGAAATGCAATGATGGCGTGGCAGTGGAAAGCGGAAGCTTGGCGAGGCGGAGGCGAGGCGAGGGGCAAAGGAATGG
Organism: Isochrysis galbana; assembly: GCA_018136815.1. Taxonomy (NCBI): domain Eukaryota; phylum Haptophyta; order Isochrysidales; family Isochrysidaceae; genus Isochrysis; species Isochrysis galbana. Next base: position 4,829,490 of record CM030932.1, read on the forward strand.
CGAAGGAAGGCAGGCTGACCGCGCTCGTGACCACAAAGGTGAGCCATGCTCATCCCATGGGTCAAAGCGGGGTCGATGAGTGAGACGGGCATGTGCACCAAAGAGGGTGCAACTCGAGGTTCCCTTTTTTTGTCACATGGGGGGGCACTTGCCAAAAATACAACCAAACCTGAGGTTGCACCCTCTAAGCGCATGTGCGGGCTTGTGCGTCGTGCGCGGTGCGATGGCTGGCGAGATGTGTGGCGAGGGCGTGCGAGTGAGTGAGAGTCAGTGAGGGATGTTTTTGAACTGTGGAATCAATCAAGCTCGCGTTTGATTGTGGCAAGTCTCTATGGGGTACGGGCCAAGGAGTGAAGAGTGAAGAGAAGTCTTGAGAGAAGGAGGGAAAGGGCGCGCTACATCATGACGAGGGCCCACGAGACACCACCCCACATCACTCACTCACCAACAAGATTTTCCGAAAACTAACGCAACATCGCACAAACAAATCACTCAATTTTTCTCTCACACTACACATTGACATTGATAGAATCACCGCATCCGCCTAGAGTATATAAAATACTCTGGATGCGACAGGGAGGAAGAGGCAGGGGAATAGGCGATGTGATGTCAGTGTGAGTCCGGGAGTAGCGTAGGTTAGCAGCTTAGCGGTCACCTTCAAGAACGTTTTTTGTAAAAGGAACAGGTGCCACCCAGCGGCACGGGAGAAGGGCGAGAACATGAGAACATACCGCTGAGGGCAGGTGCACCCCGCTCAACCCAGTCCCCCCCGCAACCTAAGCCCCCAAGTAGAGCACAAGGGGAGCTGCCGCAAGGCGGTTAGTGAGGTAGGAGGGGGGGGAATGGGCGTGGCTACAGAAGCGAATCCCAATGCCACGCGCGAGGCGAGAATATTAAAAGGTTTTTTTTTCTCTGTGTGCTGCCCCTAGGGCCCCAGATTCTCCCTCGTTCCTTGCTTCTTGCTTGCCCGTCCCGCCCCCCGCCCCGTTGATTTCCTTGTGCGTTCCCGCGTTTTCCTCGTCCTCGTCGTTGTTATCATTTCCCGCTTCCGTCCTCCGTCCCGATGACCGACGTCTGTGATCCTGTGCCTAGTGATCCTCCCGCGTGCTACGCCCCCCAGTGTGCCGGAGCCATCAGGCGTACCGCCTGGGCCTTTCCCACTCCCAGTCCATACCCACGGCCCGTGCCTGATTTCTCCCCAGCCCTCCCCACTCCCCATGTTCATGCTCTGGCTGGTGAAGATCCACTGCTCCATCCACACCACCACCACTGCCAACAGTTTGTTCTTAAGACAAACCACAAACAAGCACAGTACGAGAGCGAGGTGGATGTGGATGTGGACGAGAAGCACAAACACACGCAACCTACTACTACTACTATGATATATCATAAGGTACCTGAGATAGCACAGCCAGCATCCGTTCAAAAGCTGCCTGTCCTCGAGGACCTTCCCATAACCTGGCATAACGATCGCTCTTTCCTGTCGATACGGCCGCACTGTCGCTCCCTTCCCATTCGGCGACACCACTTGTATTATCTCTGTATGTTGATGGGAACGTGAGCGTGCGCAGTCCGGCACGTTCACCTGCGGCAACTATTTCATCCTCTCGGACACGGAATTCACAAGACTGAGATCGAACTGCTCTTCTACTCGAGGCCGACATGGCGGAGCTGTCCTTTTGCTCTGGCGCCATCTCATCTGGTACTTGCAACTCTTTGTGTTGACCAAGCGCAGATTGAGCAGATTCACAGGCACTGTCGAGTGCCTGGATGATTTTGCGCTTTTGTGTCAACTGCGCCTGCATGATGAGTATGAGCTGCTCGTTCGCACGCTTTCCCCGCAACGAATTGAGACAGTGTTGAATGTTTACAATGTGCACCCGGACTTCTGTGAGTCGGGACTGTACCTCCTCAGCTGAGTGCTGGGAGTCTGAGAGCGAATGGAGCAGCGCGGTAAATTTGGAGAGGAGGGAGCGCTGTAGGTTGCGCAGCGACTGGTACGGTGACGCCGTTGAGTCGTACCTGATGGGTGCAACGCACGGTGCGCTGTGACAAGAGAATAGGCATGGCGCAGAGAGAGAGAGAGAGGGAGAGAGGGGGGGGGGGGGGGGGGAGAGAGAGAGAGAGAGAGAGAGAGAGAGAGAGAGAGAGAGAGAGAGAGAGAGAGAGAGAGAGAGAGAGAGATCACCTCTGGTCTTCGAGAGGCTCAGGAGGCGGCGGAGGTCCAGCTTGGCGCACGAGGCCGTACATGGTGAACTGCCCTGACGGTGGTGGCGGTGGCTCGGCGGACGTATCCCTCCAGCCGGCCGGAGGCTCAGGCCATACGGCGGCGCTGTTGCTCATCGGGGCCGACATCGGCGTGGCAGAGAAATGGTGGCGCCGGGGTGGAGGGGGAGGCCTCTCTCATGAGTAAGAAGTAAAGAAATAATAAGGGGGTTCTAAAGTAGAGTACTTCTCTCGCGTAGACTCGACTACTCTAGTCTACTGTAGAAAGAGTAGAGCTCTACTCTACTCTACTCCACTCTACTCTACTCTACACTATTCTAGTCGTTAGAAATTGTAGTCTTGTAAGAGGTCTTGTTGGCTAGCATCCCTAGCCACATACACCGGACGAGCCATGCACCAACCGCGCACACCCCCATCGCGGGGTAGGGGCTCCGTTGCCGATGAGGCACGGTCCCTCAGCACTAGGATTAAACTAGGACAACAAGAAAACTCTGACACTCCCCCATCGCCAAAGGTGAATCCCTATTTCCCATCCGACGTCATTCCCAATGAAAGATACAAGCATACGTCAGGACTGAATCGAGCTCAAGCGAGATGACGCATAGGCCGACGAAGGATTCTCATTAGGCCGATAAAGGCGTAATGGCTCCACTACGGCATGAGGCCTGTCAACTCTAAGAGAGTTTGCAGGTTGACCGGTGGGACATGCGGAAGTGCGACAAGTCGCTAAAATGATCCGAGCGACTTGTTGCGGAACGAAACGAACTTCCCCTTTTCTAGAGCCTTGGTCATCAATCATGTCGGCAATTTGGTTGTTGGTCGACAGCCACGAAGGAGTTGAGATAAGATCGAGAAATTGCTTGCGGCCAAACCAAAGCCAATTTTCGTAGTGACGAGTGCGAGCCGTAACACCAGGATTCTTGATTGAAGCGATTGTGGCTGAGTTGTCGCAATGGATAGCAACCGGAAGAGAGTAATCCGCTTCGAGAAACTCTAGAACGTTAAGAACGAACCTTAGATCCTTGGCTCCATTAGTATATGCAGCGATTTCGGCTTCGGCAGAGGATTGTGGAATTATCTTCAGCTTGCGTGCCGAATATGAGACCGCCGCTCCGCAGTACATGATGATGTGACCCGAGAAAGGGTTAGGGGAGGAACCCCAAGATGCGTCTGAGTAGACTTCAATGGTGGGTGCGGAGCCTCTGTAAGTTAGCGACAGCGATTTGGTGTTGTGTAGGTATGAAAGAACGGCTAGCGCATGCTCGAAGTTCTTGGGGCTTGGATCCTGCATGAACTGACAGAGAAAGCTTGATTAATTAATTTCTTAATAGTCTTACCGCACACGCGGCCGTGCATCCTCTACTTTCTACTCACGTAGGAAACTTTCTACACCCCCACTCCCCCGGCCCTTTCCCCCCCGCCATCAGGCGACTCCCCCCGTGCACTACTAGGGGGATAGGGGAAAAGGGCTTAGATATGGTCGGTGGCCCGCGCCCCCCCCCGGTGATCCGTTCCCCCCTTCCTCCTATGCCTACCGGGCTGGCGGCGGCCTCGGTCCCGACTTATCCTGTACACAGGTGCGGGACTTACCTATTTTCCGGTGAGCGGAGCTTTCGCTCCGCCCACCCCCTTCTCCGCGCTCTCTCTCCCCTCTCCTGCAGGCACGCGCGATGGCGCGCCTGCGACAGGCCTGCAGCTGCCCCTGGCGACCCCTGGAGGCCCCTGGAGGCCAGCTCAGGGGGCAGAGGAGGCTGGGGCTGGGCCCTGACCTCCCCTGCCTCTCCCTCGCTGGCGCTCCTGGGCCTCAGAGGCCCCCACTCTGCACCTGTCTGCCTGTCGAACAGGGGGGGAGGGGGGGTTGGAGCGATGGGCTGGCCACGAGGGGCCAGGACGCGCGAATCAGGCGAGCCTGTCAGGGAGAGAGTGGGTCAGCAGGGCAGTGGCCTCCTGGCAAGCCATCAGGCATGCCAGGAGGATGGGTGGTTCCTCCCCCACGGCAGGGGAGGAGTGGAGAGAGGGGGGGGCTCGTGCCCCCCCATGGGCGAACCAAGTATAAACTTAGTTGACAGAGAAAGCTTGAAGCAAGCGTAAGCAACGTCGGGCCTTGTGCAATTTGCTATCCAAAGCAGGCATCCCGTTAGAGCTAGATAGGGCTTGTCCCTCATGATGGCGCGCTCTTCATCAGATGTGGCACCTTTCATTTTCATGAAAGTATCTATGTCGGTTGAACGAATTGGAATGGTGTATGGTTTGCTCGAGCCGCGCAGGAACTTGGTCGCCGTGTTGACAATGTAGTGTTCTTGGCTGACGCGAAGAGTTTTAGCGGTCACATCTCGCGAGAGTAGCATCCCACAAAACAATGAGGGCGCCTTGGGAGCGCTGCACGCGAACCTTGCGGTATACCTTGAGAGGAATGTGCGGACTTGCTCGGTAGCCGATTTGTTGTCGCGAGGAAAGCTAATGAGCAAGTTATCGACGTACAGTCCGATCTTAATTAATATCCCATCTAGGGATCGTTTGAAAAGATTAGGCTCGGCGATCCTCCCCCACGACCAAGGGGACGGTGGAATGGCCTGCTTGCTTTGCCGCCACGCCCGCCACCCTTCCGCCTTGATTGCATGCGTTGGAGGTTTTGATTGAGGGCGGCGATGGCGGCGCTGACGGGGCGAACACCCGTGGATGAGGGGCATTGCTCGCGACGATGGCCTAGCCCGCGACAATTCCAACAAATTTCTTGGTTGAGGCATTCGGATAGGGAGAACAAATTGGCGCGGGCACCTTCGACGTTGGCGGCGGCGAATGCATCCGCTAAGTCTTGGTGTGCGGCCTCTGCATCATCGGCATCGGCTAGAATCGCGTCCGGCCTTCCGGCTCGAGCATTGTTGTGAGCCGCGCGGCGGCGGATGAGGCCGTCTTGAACGAGAGAGCGCCAAACCTTGTCGAAGTAAGATTGCATGGAGTGAAAGTCTCGGGTGAAGCCATTAGGGACTAAATTTCCGGCGGCGTCGGGCGCAAGCACGACACTTTGGAGAACTTGGTGGATATGCTCGAAGTGCGGCGAGTCTCGGTAGAGCGAGGCGACTTGGAAGGCCTCATAGCCCAAGAGGTTCATCCACTCGGCGTTGATGATGTCACGCTCGCCGTCCGGGGCGTATCCTGGGTCGGGGGGATGCTCGAGCTTTGGCGTCGACGTCAGCGGCACGGCGCGGAGGCCCATGGTCGACAGCGGCGGAGCGCTCGTGTCCTCGCGGCGAGGCGTGAAGTGGGGCCTTGGCGTGAAAGGCACCGGCGGAGTGTGGAGGTCCTCCGAGTATCCGTAGCCGGGAGCGGGAGTGAAGTCAGCCCGAGAGGAGGAGCGAGGGGCGTAAGGGAGTATCCCTACCGAGGTGCGAGGTGGGGCGGTCGAGTGGGGCGCTGACGGACGCGCGTTCGATGAAGGGGGCGGTTTCGGCGCAGAAGGGTGTGCCGACTCTGCCGCAGACGTCGGAGTGGTAGAAGCCCGCAAAGTCTTGACGTGGGTGTTGAGGCCCGCTATCATCTCAAGGAGGGCGGTGTGCTCTCGGTCGCGCTTCTCGTCGCGAAGTAGTTGAGCGTCGATCGCGGACTGCATGTGGGCGAGGCGGTCGGCTAAAAGGTCGGCGGCCGAGGGAGACTCGCTTACGTGTTCCCACGCGTAGTCTTCAAACGGGTTGTCATGGGGGTCGGGCCTCGGGCAGCCCGAGGTCCCAAGGGAGGTGAGCTCAGCTCGCTCGCGGAGTGGGTCCACGAGCAGCGGCTCGTCTGACGGAGCGGCGGATGGCGTCGCCGTGTTAGAAGGACCTTGCGGAGGCTCGGAGCCGCCGATTCCGACGAAGTGGACCCCTTGTGGCCCGAAAGAAGTTCCCGCTGTTTCCATAGGCAGAAATGGAGCGGGATTATGGAACGGCGCGGTCGTAGGCGCCAAGACGGAATTTGTGCTTGTCGAACACGCGATGACTACTGGCTCGTAGGCAGAGGGCCGTTCGATCGAGCCGGCAGCTGACGCGGCCGTGAAGGAGTCGTTGGTTGTTGCTTGCGGGAATATGTCTGAGAGGTCATAGTAGAAGTCGGGTCTGACAGCTTCTGCCATCGAGCGCTAGGGACGAAGCGAGAGACGGAGGTTCGGAGGCTCACAACGCGCGGCGTTGGAGGGTAGGGCCGAGGCTAGCTAGCGAGCTAGAGGAAGAGAGAGAAGGAGAATGAGAGCTTCTTAGGTCCAAGGTAGACACGAGAGACTACAACGCAGGGACTCAAAAAAGATCCCTCGCCACACAGACACACACGAACTAAACCAAACAGGGCGAAAACTAACCACACCCAGGACGGACTGTCAAGCATCGGCACCAAGGCAACTCATCGGCGCACAGACATGCGACAGAGAAGTCGGAACAACGAGGGCAGACCTCGCTGGGGAGCTACCGCCGATACACGAAGAGAAGACGGAAGACTACAACCGATGCATGAGGAGAAGACAGAAGACAGTCGTGGAACGTTTGATGACATCGAAAGAAAGTAAGAGAAGGGGTAGAATGTCGCCGACGAGACCTTGAGGCTTAAAATAACCCACCAGTTAGAAGTAAAAGTCTGTCATCGTAGGGAATACGACAGAGACACAGGAGGAAGGGGAGGAAAGATCACCGGGGGGGGGCGCGGGCCACCGGACCATATCTAAGCCCTTCACCCCTATCCCCCTAGTAGTGCACGGGGGGAGCCGCCTTATGGCGGGGGGAGAAGGGCCGGGGGAGTGGGGGTGTAGAAAGTATGCTACGTGCTACGTGTAGTAGGTAGTGGTTCCATTCGCCGCGAGTGCGGTAAGAATATTAGAAGGGTTTTAAGATTACTCCAGAACAGCCTTCCCCTTTCCCTCGTCGGCGGGCGGCGAGAACCTATCGTGTCCTCGAGCACGCCGCCGTGGGGAGGCCGTCCTGTCTCTCCTCTCCTCGAGCACAGCGTTGTGGGGGCCGCCCTCTGTCTATCTGCTCTCCTCGGGCACGCTTCTGTGCAGGTCGCAGAGGCCGTCCTGTCTCTCCTCTCCTTGAGTAGCTCGCTGGGGGTCTCGAAGTGGCCGCTCCATCCATCGTGCTGCGTCAATTGCTGACTGAACGGATGTGGCGGTGCTCGCAGCCGACCGTCACACGCCAGCAGGCTGGCTGCTGCATCGACGTGCTGCGGTGCGTCAGGCCCGCCTGCTCCACTAGCTCAAGCAGACTGGGTCACGAAAGTGCAGAGAGCGTAGCAGTTACCAAGCTGAGTGAGACTCGCATCTTCACAGCGGACGATGTCCTTGCATTTGCTCGACTCACGGGTGCGAACGCTCTCGCTTGTCAGTCTTGCACACAACCTACATCGCTGGGCATGCACGGCCTCATGTTGTGCATTCATACTGCTCTAACGCCGCAGGTGACATCAATCCGCTCCATGCTGACGCAGCTTTTGCTTCATCGGAGCGGTTTTCTGCGCCTGTGGTGCATGGCATGCTCTATGCATCCATGTTTGGCGCCATCGTCGGCGTTCGCTTCCCTGGCGCCGTGTACGTATCGCAAAGTCTCAATTTTCGAAAGCCCGTGTACCTTGGTGATACGATCACGGCGACGCTCGCGCTTCGTCGATCTGCCGGTGGCGGCCGTCTGCTTGACTTTGACACGCAGGCTACAAATCAAAGGCGAGAGGTTGTTCTCGATGGAACAGCGCGGGTGCTACTCCCGCGTACTGCTAGACCACGATCGAACAAGTGAGTGACTTGGCAACACGATACGAAGTGGTGGCTGACTTAGCATCTGCAAGCCTGATCTCAAACCTTCCTTTTCAAAATGGTCGACGTATCCTTTGGGCAACACGGGCGATAGCATGCTATCAACATGGTATGTGTTGTGGTTCGGCCGCCAGTACTCAGCACGACAACGAAATGTTTTCGCCTTCACCTGAAGTGTCGGGACGGAGCACTCGCGAGGCATCGGTTGCCATACCCCCGTATCCGCAACAGTTTCCACTCACCTCCAGGGGGTTAGCGAGAGATTTCTCTTGTAGCATTGGTGTTGCATCACGTGGCATGGAGCAAACTGGCACGTGAGTTGGGCGGTCGTGAGAGCGAGGGAGCAGAGTATCGTCCTGTGTTTTTCTAGAATTGTACGAGCAGAGTGGCAGTTCGCCTGAGTATTTGCGCGAGGAGGCAAAAGCTCAGGAGGACCACCCGGCGGCTAGCGAGCTAGGAGCCGTCGTTAGCTAGATAAGCGCGCTAGAGGAAAGAGTACGAAAGTACATCAACTCGAGGGCTGGCTATTAGTATTCTACGTATTCAGCTACTTTTATAAGTTGGAGGCCAATGGGGGCCTCGCGTCCCTTTTTCTCCATCGCAGACACCCCCTGGGTGGGCCTGCACAACCAACCTCAGCCCATGCCTGCTGGCAGGGGCTGAGCTGACATCACTCTGGCCCAGACCCTTCGCCGAGCGCGCGCTGTGCGCCGCACGCACTCGCCTGCACTGGCCCTCGCTCGTACTGACCCCCCCACCACCACTGGGCCACAGACCACCAAGGCCGCCAGGAGGGCACCCAGCACCCAGGGCTAAGGTGTCGTTCCGTCAATTGTCAATTGTGGGACATCAGTCGAATTGAGCTATCAAATGTCCATGTACAAATCTACCATGTGCTTTTATAAGGATTGATCTATTTTTACCGTGCGTGCGCAGAGAGATGTCTCACGGGAAGGGTGTGATGAGTTGCAATCACCCATGTGCACGCCGTGGATGCGCACGGCGCGATGTGCGATGTGCCTCGGTCCCCCCGCGGGGGCGCCGTGCGTGCGCATAGCAGCTTGTTTCTCTGCGGTTCACAATTACATAAACATGCAGTATAAGAGAGATGTCTCATGGGAAGGGTGTGATGAGTTGCAATCACCCATGTGCACGCCGTGGATGCGCACGGCGCGATGTGCCTCGGTCCCCCCGCGGGGGCGCCGTGCGTGCGCATAGCAGCTTGTTTCTCTGCGGTTCACAATTACATAAACACGCAGTATAAGAGAAATTTCTCAGGGGAAGGGTGTGATGAGTTGCAATCACCCATGTGCACGCCGTGGATGCGCACGGCGCGATGTGCCTCGGTTCCCCCCGCGGGAGCGCCGTGCGTGCGCATAACAACTTTTTCGCCTACTATGAATGAAGGTGCACGCCGTGCGTTCACTCTTTCCGCGGGGGAACTCTGGGCGCGGAGTGCGGCCGGGAACCTCGGGGGCACCCCCTGGGACCGAGAAACTTTTACAGTATATGACGATAACATTAACATAAAAAATGGTCTGTCTTTGGGTCTCCTTTCCCTCCTCCCGCCCCCCCCTCCCCATCTCACCGACCCAACACCGACCGATCGTCCCCAGTGAGAGAGAAGGCTCCTGCCTCCCTGCCTCCTCCCTGCTCGCTCACCCTCCAGCTCTCTCCTCGTCCTCGTCTTCCTCACGATGGTGGCGACTCGGCGCGCATCCGCACGGTCTTCCTGCTCTCGCGCTCCTGCTCGCTGGCTTCGTTCGACTCTCTCGACACGGCCACCTGTCGACTGGACGCCAAGCGCAAGCGCTGCTCGCACGACCCGTTCCTCCTCCTGCTCCACGGCCCCGGCGGCGGAGGCGGAGTCTCCTCGCGTTCCTGAGGCCGAGGAGGAGGCTCTTTCTCCGATCGAGGAGGCCACCACCACCACCGACGAGGACTCCGGGCCCGTGGAGGAAGGAGGAGAGGGAGAGGAGGAGAAGAACGAGAACTGTGCGTCGGACGCTCCTGGCCTTCTTCTTCCTGTCTCGCCAGCTGCTGCAAGTTTGTACCTTAATAAGGGGGTCCTTCAAGTAGAACTTATACTTATACCGTCCACATGGGGGGCACTTGCGAAAAAAACAACCAAACCTGAGGTTGCACCCTCTCAGCTCGAGGAGGCCACGCAGCTCGAGGAGGCCACGCAGCTCGAGGAGGCCACGCAGCTCGAGGAGGCCACGCAGCTCGAGGAGGCCACGCAGCTCGAGGAGGCCACGCAGCTCGAGGAGGCCACGCAGCTCGAGGAGGCCACGCAGCTCGAGGAGGCCACGTGCAGCGCCTATGCAAGCTCGCGCGGAGCTTTCGGCTGTCGTCGGTGGACCTCTCGTGCGACTCGATTGGCGCGGAGAGCCAACCAATGCTCTCACAGCTGAGGAAGCTCAAGGTGTAGGACACCCTGCTGTGATCACGATGCACGGGAAGAGTCGTCGTCACGTGTCAATAGTAATTATAATGTGCATATATGCGGGGCCCGCATCGAGTGGGGGGGGGAGGGGGGTCGAATACCCTAGTAAATATAATATGCATCTGTTACCCCCCAGGAGCCAACGCCCCCCGATAGCTATCGGGGGCCCCCGATAGCTATCGGGGGGAAATTTTTCCCGATCGCCAACAGCCCCCCGAGAGCTACCGGGGGACCGAGAAAATCCCCCGAGAGCTATCGGGGGATTTTTTATGCCCCGGGGAGCTATCGCGTTTTAAGGCGGGCCCCCGTTTGCTATCGGGGGCGAAAGATTGCCCCCGTTTGCTATCGGGGGGAAACGACGGCCCCCAGTAGCTATCGGGGGGCCATCCTCGAGCCCCCAGACGCTAGAGAGAGAGAGAGAGAGAGAGAGAGAGAGAGAGAGAGAGAGAGAGAGAGAGAGGCAGAGAGAGAGAGAGAGAGAGAGAGAGAGGCAGAGAGAGAGAGAGAGAGAGAGAGAGAGAGAGAGAGAGAGAGAGAGAGAGAGAGAGAGAGAGAGAGAGAGAGAGAGAGAGAGAGAGGCAGAGAGAGAGAGAGAGAGAGAGAGAGAGGCAGAGAGAGAGAGAGAGAGAGAGAGAGGCAGAGAGAGAGAGAGGCAGAGAGAGAGAGAGAGAGAGAGAGAGGCAGAGAGAGAGAGAGAGAGAGAGAGAGAGAGAGAGAGAGAGAGAGAGAGAGAGAGAGAGAGAGAGAGAGAGAGAGAGAGAGAGAGAGAGGCAGAGAGAGGCAGAGAGGCAGAGAGAGAGAGAGAGAGGCAGAGAGAGAGAGAGAGGCAGAGAGAGAGAGAGGCAGAGAGAGAGAGAGAGAGGCAGAGAGAGAGAGAGGGGGGGGCAGAGAGAAGAGAGGGAGGTTATGCTGTTAAAATAAAAAGGAATGATCGTAGAAATAATTTAAATCAATTAAATATAATGTTTTTATGAAGATATACTTTTCAATTAATTATTCGGATGATAAAAAATCAAAAACGGAATGAGCTAATTAAATATAATTAATTATGATATTTTTACGAAAATATACTTTTCAATGAATTATTCGAATAAAAATCAAAAACGGAATTAGCGTATGGATAATTTTAATAAATTAATTATAATTTATTATAATATTTTTTACGAAAATACACTTTTCAATGAATTATTCATAGTTTAAAATGAAGACTTATAGTCATAGCATCGTTTGAATAAACACATAATGGTAAATTTTATTTGGTTTTTTGTGGTTTTTCTTTCTTTTAAATAGTCTTAATATTAATATTTTACTTGACGAGATCAAAATGACCGATATTTAATTTTACTTGAATTTTTGGTTAGATTTTTTAATTTTACTATTTTTATATCACGTCTTTAATAATCTTTAATTTAATTACCATATTGTACTTATATATCATATTTTAATATTAATCCTAGTAACTTTATGTCATTTCAAAAACTGTTAGCTGTTAGATACTCTAAGTTTTAACAACTATTTTTACGGGGGAGAATGAGAACAGAGAAAAGAGGAGAAAGGAGAACAGAGGATAGGAGGGGGGAAGAGAGAGAGAAGGAGAGCGAGCCAAAGAGTGGAGGAACCCCCCGTTTGCTATCGGGGGATTTCCTCTTCCCCCGATAGCTATCGGGGGGTCCGCTTACGGCACCCCCCAGGAGCTATCCCCCGATAGCTCTCGGGAGATTTTCTCGGTCCCCCGGTAGCTCTCGGGGGGGCTGTTGGCGATCGGGAAAAAATTTCCCCCCGATAGCTATCGGGGGCCCCCGATAGCTATCGGGGGGCGTTGGCTCCTGGGGGGTAACACATCTATGCGGGGGTATAATTTCTCCCGTATCCGTATTCGGGTGGTGCACCGGGACTTTTGATGGCCCGCACCTTTTCGCCACTTTCGTTTTCCCGTGTACTAGATAGACTATTTGAAAACGTCGCGTAAACGGTGGGTTTCTTTATCGATTTTGGCGGCTAGTTTCCGCCAGAACGCTTTCATGGCTTGGGGTCCCCCTAGCGGGACTCCTAGTATGTAGTATGGTCGCGTACTAGAGACTAGAGACCCAAACATAGCAGTCGACAAATGAGTGAGTGAGAATACACGCTCGCAAACTGCCGACGAATTGGGAGACAATGAGAAGGTAGAAGGTTAATCGAGATTCGAGCGGCAAGTGCCCATGTCGGAATCTTTGTAGAGTTGCATGCCCACCAATGCAACACCTTGGTTGGGAGGGCGTCAGGCGACAACCGCGTCCAGCGGTTTTCCGAAATTGCTCATTAGGTGTTCTTCTAGCTTCTAGGGGTGAAATTGCTCGGTAGGTTGCTAGATGTTGCTCAATGTTGCCTGTGGCCCCTGAAGTTGCTCGTGAGTTGCTCGCACGCTCAAACACCCCGAAGTTGCTCGGAAAGTTGCCGGCAACTCTTGTCAGGCCCTAATGCATATGCACCCGCACACCTACTGGTACAGCATGGCCATCATGCGCGTGCCCACGAGCAGGAGCAAACGCGGCGCCCGAGCAAGCAAGCCCCAAAAGTGCGAATGGCGCCTGCTTCGCCTTGTCGCTCTACCCATCCCCCCCCATCAATCTCCCTCGCGCGCTCCGTAAAGAGAAGAAGCTTATCACCGGCAGTTTGTAGTCTTAGGAATGATCCCACACAAATAATGGCATCTCCAACATACACACAATAGAGGGGACATCCTCCCATGGCCAGTGGCCCTGGCCATCAATGGACCGTGCGCTCTCGCCGCAATATAAAGGCGAGATTCTCAGACCGAGGCGCCCCGAGCAGTGCTCAAAGCTCAACTCTTGATCCAAGCACTGCCAGGCGCGGTTTGGGCATCACCGAAAAGCGATCTGCCTTGTCCGTGTGCCGTCCTCAAAAGAGGCAAGTCATCTTAAAGTCCGATCGCCTTATTCATTCCGCGCTTCAGATCGCGGCGCGAGCCCTGGCCCACGCGTACGGTGGACAAGAGGGGTAAAACCGGCGGTCCGCAGCACGTCCAGGCTATCGGCACCATTGAGCGTCGCAACGTGCAGCACTAGCTCCGTATTGACAGGCAATGGCATACCGCGGAGTGCTGTGGCGAGCTTGCTCAGTGCTGCCGTGCTGACTTGACGCACTGCTTCATCTGAGCGCGCAGACTGGAGTTGAGAGCGGAGCCAGGCCGGTGGTGTGAGTCCAAGTCCGCGCGTCACTCGTGAAAACTCCGTATTCGATTGGATAGGCAGTAGGGTGGGTGAGAGAGTGCAACCCGCCAAGTCGTCACCAAGATCAGCAACCAGGGCTGAAATAGCGCTTGCGTCGTAAACTGGTTGGCATAACACACATGAAGCACCCGCCCGCAACTGCAATCGAAGCTGCTGGAGGTCCTCTTCATACACCCCGCACTCGCCTGTGCTACCGCGAGGATAGCCCGGCACAGCACAGCGGACCGCTCCTGCCGACTTCTCCTTGATAAAGCGGACGAGCTCGAGCAGCGTGCCGAATCCATCAGGCCCAGGGTTGGCGGTGGCGTGTCCGGGCAAGAGCAGAAGATCCCGCACGCCAGCCCGGGCGCACTCATCTACGACCCACGCGGCGCGTGCACGCGTCGTGCCTGTTCTCGGCAGGTGAAGCTGCAAACGGACAGCGTGCGACTGTACGGCTGCCGCGATCCGGCTTCCACCGCCTGCCTCGCCGAGCTGATAGCCGCTCAAGCTGAGCAGCGCGGGGCCGAAGTCGCACAACTGCCGGAGCAGCGGCTCGCATAGCTCGGACACCCCCTTCTCAGATCGCGGCACGAAGACCTCAAGTGAGAGGCGCGGGGGCAGCATACAGGGTCCGCCGCGCGAGGCAGTAGCCTTTGTGACGAGGTCGGTCGGTCGGCCGGCCTGTCGCGGGAGGGGGGGGGGGGAAAGGGGGGGGAGAGAACGAGGAGAGCAAGCGTCTCCCTCGCCGCCCACGCGGGCTCCTACTGCGAGGTGTGCGTCGACGACATCGAGTAGTAGAGTAAAGTACAAAGGAAACCTTTATCTGTCGCGAGATGCTGGTCGTTGAGGCGCCACGGGTCGGCAGGGCCAAGCAAGACCTATCGTTTTAACGATAGTTGATCTTGATGGGGAAGTAGCTGCCAAATGGCAGTTGGCAGTTGGTGCCCAAGAGGTACAGGCACGCCAGATCAACCTACTTTTATAAGTAGGGGTCGATGGGGGCCTCTCGCCCCCCTCCCTCCATCGAAGACATCCCCTGGGTGGGTAGGTGGGCCTGCACAATCATCCATCATATCCCCAGCCCCGGCCATCTGGCAGGGGCTCAGCACACTCAACAGTCAACAGAACCACCCAGACTCTCAGTGGGCGCGCGACGCGCGCCGCACGCATTCGCCTGCATTGGCCTCCAATCGTACTGACCCCCCCTCCACCACTGAACCACAGACCACCAGAGCCGCCAGGAGGGCACCCAGCACCCAGGGCCAGCGAGGCAAGCGAGGGAGAGGCAGAGAGGCAGGAGAGGCCAGAGGCACTGCCCCAACCTCCACTGCCCCCTGAGTTGCCCCAGCTGGTCCTCGGGGGGGGGGGGGGGGGGGGGCTCAGAGGGGGGCCATGGCGCGCGCAGGCATCACGCGCCCGTAGGCGGAGAACGAAGAGAATAGCGACAAAAGAACGACAAAAAAACACAATCCGGCCCGGAAAAAGGTAATTCCTGCAACCCACAACCCATTTACGATATACTACCTTCGTTTCAAAACTGAAACCCGTAAGACCGGTAGATCAAAAATAAAACTAACAAGAGCTAGACGAGAAAGCGCGCCCTTGAACTATGTTGCAGGGGGTACATTGGGGCTTAATCCTATTACTTTAGTCGGTCTCACAATTGTCATTTTATCCCTCAACCACGGCTGGTCGACAGCGTGGTTGCTCGGGTGAATTCGTCGTCAAAGTAGTCGTCGTCTCTTCGGGTACTCCGACTGCCGCTATCGTGGCAGAGGGCCTAGAGGCGTCGTCCTCGTTGGTAGCGGTACAGGGTGATAGCTTGGGGCTAGTGTAGCCCAGTCCTCTCTTGTCGGTGGGGTGCCTCGGGTGGTCGGACATCTTTTCCCAATCTTTCTCGAGACGGGCTTGGGCTTCTGTCTTGGGTCTTCGAACTAATGAGGCTAGCTCTTCGGCGCGGATGCCTTTGGCTTCCACGAACTCGATCGGCGCTCGGACGGCAGCGGCAAGGTCGGATTCCTCGTCGGCGCCTCGTCCGGCTAGAGCTTGCGCTCTTATTTCGTCAGCGGTTTCGAGCGTGACGTTGGACCATTTCTGGTCCCCGTTCACTCCGAATGATTGCCATTGTTGGCGCCGCTTCCGGAGAGTCGTCGGCGTCGTCGGACGCGCGGACGCGGCGAGCTCGCGCGTGCCGGAGGCGGGGCGGTCCATGGAGAGAATG
This sequence comes from Isochrysis galbana, assembly GCA_018136815.1. Taxonomy (NCBI): domain Eukaryota; phylum Haptophyta; order Isochrysidales; family Isochrysidaceae; genus Isochrysis; species Isochrysis galbana. Next base: position 4,845,368 of record CM030932.1, read on the forward strand.
GGTCGTGGAGAGTAGACTCGGAGGCGTAGAGTGGCGTGTCGTTGTCGTGGTTATCGTGGGTTTCTTTTTGGTCTTCGTGGTTGTCTGACTCGGGAGTAGCTGGACGCGAAACAACGGGGTCGGAAGAAACTTCACTAGTTTCCCCCCCCTCTCATAACGATGAAGAGCCGACCACGGCTCGTAGGCGGTAGCCTCGGTCGAGCTAAGTGAGGGCCGGTCCAATAGGCTGCGCCGCGCGCAAGCGAGTAGCTCTAACGCGGACAATTTCTTCGTCGATGTCTGGTTTCGCTGTTGGCTCAAATGTCGCAAAATGACAGGCATCCAATGGATCGCCATCGCTCCAGCTACACCGACGTAGGTGCGGCTGCGAAGAGCGCCACGGTGCGGTGAAGGAGAGAGGTTAGCCATGGCTGACTCACGGCCATCCACGACGCAGTTCGGCTTGAGGAGCGGTAGTCCTTTGGTGAGGTACAACCCGGTGGCTTTCTGGTGTCCAGTGCCGTGCTCCCAGGGTTGGACGACTTGGGTCGGGGTCAACCCCCCGACTAAACGGCTGGCTTCCGCATGCATCCGAGGGTTCTCGACCGCTACAAATGGAGCAGTGGCGGAGGCCATTGACTTGAAGACGCGGGCGGCCGACTCAAGAGCGGCACGACGTCCAGGTTCTCGTGAGAGCCATTGGCTGCTGACGGCGGAGAGGTACGTGCAGGGCGGGTGGGCGATGACCAAGTCCCAACCTAGGTTTTGGTCCATTAGACGAGACCGAAGTCGAGGACCTAACACGGGCCTTACGGGAAACGCAGAACAAGCGACGCCAACTCACGGGCCCCACCAACTGGGAGAAAAGACCCCCGTTACCCGCGAACACGTGGGCGCACCTGGCAAAACTATACACCTCCCCGATGGTAACGGCGCGCGATATACACCTACACTACAAACACATCACCCACAGGCGCGTGGGAACGTACAACAGATTCCCAGACAGAGACAGCACATGCCGTCTATGCGGAGTAGCCGACGAATCGTCAACCCATCTGGGAGAATGCCCGAAACTCGTCAGCATCTTCGAGACGCTCAACGCGGCGGCTCGATTCACGCCCGAACCGTACAGGAGCAGAGAAAAAACTATAACAGACAACCTATTCATATACCCGGAGGGCAACGCCCCGAAAGCGATATACACCCTGTACACGCTAGCTTGGAGATACATTATAACGGATTTCTACAGAATCCACTACGACGGCATCACATTCTCAAAAGAGTCGGTATTGATAAGAATACTAGAAAGATATACAATTCTGAGCAAAGAAAGCACTACTCTTTGCCTACACGACGGACTCGGCCAGGACCGCCCAAGCGGGAATGGGCAGGCAGCCGAAAAAAAGGATAGACGCAAACGACTTCTACCCCTTATACACGGTCGACGCCAACAAACGTCTAACACCCAGCACAGAACTTATCGCACTCGCCTCCAAGCTGGGGGCGGCCGACATCGTAGAGTGCTCCAGAGAACTAGACAATTGAACAATAAAACTCGGGAGAACCCAACTCGCGTAAGACGCGGATACACCGCAGCCAGACTTCAAGAAAACACCCAGCGCAACCTCCCCAGAGACTCCAAAGATAGCATCATATCCAACAGGCCTGGCCCAAAGCCGCACTCCGAACCAGGCTCTTGGTAGTGCACCAGAGTCGGACCCCGGAAACCGAAGACAAAGGAACGAAGGGGGGAAAGGGAGGAGGTGGAGAGAGGGGATGTAAGGGCGGTGTCGTGTCAGTGACAGGGTAACCTAGGACTAGTAGGCGTGTAGCCCGGAATCTTCAGATGTTTTTTTTACACTACTTACACCCCAATCACAGCAAACCACAGCAAGCCACGCTACTAATTCTGGCTCCGCTGCCGTCGAAGGGCTACGGTCCCTCGCCCTTACACTTCGCACACTGAGGTTAACGTCTCACAGCAAGAAAACTCTGACGGTGACGGAATAACTGTGTCCTTTGTTTTTGTTTACTGCTTGCCGGCCCTCAAAAATTTTTTTTGCTATTTGCGAGGCAAGCGGCGGCAGGAGGGCAGGGGGGGGGGGTGGAAGAGGCGCCGCGAACCTCACCTGCATTGCATCAGGCTTTCTGCCCAGGAACAGCCGCGACAATACAACCCTCGCCAGCTTACTGACCCTACCGCGAGTCGGGAAAGAGAAATCCATCGGACGGCTCGCCTTTCCCTCGAGAAAAGTGGCCCGACCTCGCGAGTTGGAGTTGGGCGATCCGAGAAATGTGCAAAAATCGGAGATGAGGACAAGAAATCATCCTACCTCCGCCGCGAGCTTGCCCACTGGACGCCGTCGATTTCAAGAAGGATGGTTTTCGTTTTCGCTCAGTGACGAGGAATGCCGAGGTCAAGGAGCAGAATCTGCCGGATCTTTGAAGATGGCGCCGAGATCTCGCCTTGACATTAATGGGAGGGGAAGGGAAATTCCACTCGCCGCGAGCCGCCGTCAAGCGGTGGCACCCGCGCCTGCACCTTCGCCGGCTGCGCTGCACCCTCCTCCCCCCCCACCCCCCCGACTTCCCTCGCCTCTGCCCCTGCAGCGCAGACAAGCAGAGCTGGGAAGCAAACTCTTCTCGCGTCCGGATCAGCAAGCGATGGCGTGGTATGAGTACGTCAACACGGCAGAGCTGCCCGCAAACGCATCATGGTACGAGATCCGCACCTCGATAGATGACAAAGAAGCAAGGCAATATATCTGGACGGTGTGGAGCGTCCTCTCCGCTGTCGCCATGTGCATGATCTTCATTTTCCAAGTGGCCATCTTGTCCTCTCGCAAAGCACGCGTGCAGCCGTTCAACTTCCTCGTCGTTGCACTCACTCTTCCCGATCTGCTCTCCAACACCGTGATGTTCGTAACCAGCTTGGAAAGTGCAATTTATGGAGATTTCATTAGCGAGGCGTTTTGCGTGCTACAGTCAGTGAGCAGCACCTTCGTTACGACATCGATGTTATACATTGAGGCGCTCATCTTCCATGAGGTTTTCAAACTGCTTTCTGCGGCTAGGCGGCTGGAACCGTACTTGCCGCCCTCACGCTTCGGTCTGATTCTTCGGTGTGCCTCTGTCTACGTGTGGTCTATGATCATCGCCACTTTGCAACTTTGGGACGCAATGCCCCAGGCTCCCATACTACTTCGGGGCCTTATGTGCATGCCGTTGCAGAGGTCCCCATCGTCGTTCATATTCAACTGGGTCGTCTTTGTACCTCTAATGGCTGGTTTACCGATCGGCTTCACGTTTGGGGTAGCCTTTCTTGGTTGGAAGCAGGGCCTTCTAGCATTCGGCGCCCAACTCAGATCCCTGTCTTTGTTGAAAAGCGGTGATCAAGAGCTGATACGAATACGGCGTGACAGAATAAGACGGGCAAGAACTTTGACTGCCTATGTTGCTCGGATATTTCTCTCTATCGTGCTCTTGTTTCCCATCATGGCAGGTGCCTATGTGTCCTCCCGCACGCGACCAACATCACCGCTTGTAGCGGGTGTTATTTGCTTGGTTCTTCGATCCCTCCTTTCGCTTATGATGTGTCTGACCAAGCCAGATGTCCGTGAGGCAGTTTGCGAGTTGATCTGCTGCTCGAGGAGCCTCAGTGCCCAACGTGTCGTTCCGTGTCGCAAGGCGAGGGACATCGAGGCTTCACAAGATTCCGGACAAGGAGACGTGCATTAAGGGCTCTTGTGAGTCTTGCGATGTCGGCAGGTGTGTCGGTAACGAAAGCACAAAAAGTTATGAGGAACGCAAAGTAGATGAGTGAACGCAGAGGTGGCGCAAAGGGATGAGGTATAGCTTGATACTGGGCTGTATTTGTCTGGTGTTTTGTGTGGGCAAGGGCAAGCAATAGGGCACACACCCAACTCTAGGGGAGCGTAATTGCCAAGAAAGTATTGAGGATAGAGCGCGCCCAAAGCTCAATCGATCAAAGCGTTCCCAACTCATAGCAGCTCATCAGTAAAAAAAACATCTGAAGATTCCGGGCTACACACCTACTATTGACGGGATCTCCCTTTTCTACCAAACCGCCAGAGGCTCCCAGAGGCTGCAACCTAAGGTTTGGTCATTTTTTTACAAATGCCCCCGTGAAATGGATATAAAAAATTAAGAAAATACACCCCCCCCCCTCCACCCCCTCCACCCCCCTCCACCCCCCCCCCCTCCGTACCCCGCCCCCTCCCTTCTCTTCTTCGCCTCTCTCCTCTCGCGCCCATGTCCCTCCTCCGTCCAATGGAGAGTGCACCTCGCCGGAGCTCGAGGCGGAGTGCGCACTTGCGCTCGCGCGCATGCACCAGGGCCCCTGGTGCGCACTCCGATAATAGGCAAACAAACAACCGCCCCGGCAGACCTAGATAAATACCCTCCGACCAGATGGGGTGAAGGATACAAAGGCAACAGGCCGACGGACTTTCCGCTCCCAGAAGAGTATTCTATAGATCGAAAGACGCCACTAGACAAAACACAAGTGAGCCACATAACTGCCGCCCTCCAAAAGCTATAATCCAAACCACGCCAACAAAACGGCCCCGCTAGATGGGGCGAAAGACTACCGGTCGACTCGGACACATGGAAACACATGGCCCGTATATACATGTATACACCTCCTCGCTAATCACATCCAGAGAGAAAAGAAACATCTGAAGACTCAGGCCACTACCGCTAGCTATAAAGACCACGCACTCACGGTACCGACTCACGCCATCGCCTATACCCTAGATCACTCACTCCCTTTACACTACCCCCTTCATTCCTTTGTCTTTGGTATCGGGGGGGGGGGGGGGCGTGCACTACGACGGGCCAAGCGCAAGGGCAAGGGGCTGGCTGGGCGCAGACCTGTTCCTGGGTGTTCTTGTGGCAGACAAACGTAAATCGCCTTCTGAACTTTCTTATATTGTCCCCGGGGGGTCTCGGCCCCCGCACTTCGGCCTTTCTTCGTCCGCTGCCGCACTTTCGCGGTGTTTGCTTGCCGCGCGGAGTGTCCTCCCGTTGATATATACCACCGTAAACAGGCGGTTCTCTTACCTATTCTCGAGCCGGATCGTGTCGTTTTTTTGTCGTTCTTTTCCCGTCGTTCTCTTCGTTCTCCTACGGGCGTGTGCTGCATGGCGCGCGCCATGGCCCCCTTCCGGGGGGCCCCGACCCCCGTGGCCGAGATTGCTTCCTCTACTCGGTAGGGACCGGAGTAGGGAAGGAAATCTGCGGAAGGGGGAGGGAACTGCAGAAGGGGGAGGGAACTGCAGAAGGGGAGGGAACTGCAGAAGGGGGGGGCCAGTTCTGTTACCTGCATCTCTTACCTTAAACGCGTGGACAATTACCGTAACGGTAAAAATAAAACTCAAATCTTCGAATTTCGAGACGAAAATCGGCGAACCAGGACTGGAGCCCAAGGAGAATCCGAATCTGCACGCCTTGCGCGACCACGGCGAACATAGAAGACGGTAGCGATGAAGGCACGTACCCATGCCGAAATATTCATGCCAGGGGGCCTGAATACAACAAATTTAGGTGCCCGACCCCGACCCTCAAATTTTGACAACAAAAAATTTGGGGGTTGGGGGGGGGTTAGAAACATAACTTACGGGCTTGCCAAGTGGCCCCCCTGGAGGTTTTTATTGGGCATCGCGCCACGGTCCAAAAATTTTAACCCAGCCCTTACTAATGGTTATAAAGCCCCTGTTTGACCGCCCTATGCATGAGTCATGAATCATGGACTCAGACCCACAATCACAATCAGCACACTAGGAACACTCATCTACACACGGCAATTCGCAATTCACTAACCAAACAAGAAGGCAACATCTGGATTCTGGACAGGGAGACGGTCCGGGAGTTCGAACCCCTCCGCAATAATAAATGGTAGTAGTAAATGGGACGGTCCACTTCCACTTGCTTGCGATGGGACGCGACCTTCTAAGCTCTAATCTCTCTCATCTCCAGTAGTAACATTAAAAGCGTCCCTCACTCGCTCTCTCTCCATATCTCGGCTCATCGCTTTCCTCCGCTCGCGCCGATGGTTGCTACGAGGATGGTACTCGGCCTCGGCCTACTCGCCGCGGGGAGCGAGGCGCTGACGCTCGGGCATGTCGGCGTGCAGTCGCGCGCCCCGCTCGCCGCTGCCTCCGACTGCCGCATGATGTTCGGCGGAGGCAAGCAGGACGGGGAGGGAGGCGGCTTCATGGAGCAGATGAAGGCGGCCAAGGAGATGTTCAACCCAGAGAACATGAAGAAGTACGCGGCGCTCGGAGAGAAGATCCAGAACCTGCAGGCGGAGCTCGCGCAGACGGAGGTCGAGGTTTCCACAAACGAGGGCGGCATCGTCGTGAAAACCTCTGCCATGCAGGTGGGCGGGGCTGCATGAGTGTGAGGAGGGCCCTCTTCTCACTATTCTTCCTGAGCGAGCCGGTCCACAGCGCGTGAGCTACATGGCACAACCTGTGCTTGCGTTCAGGTGCCGATCAGCGTCGATGTCAGTGATGAGATGGTCGCGAAGGGCGCAGAGACTGTATCCGCCGAGGTGGCCAACGCTCTCAAGCAGGTGAATGCTCATGCCCATGTGTCGTATGCGGTCAGAGAGGCCTCATTAACATGGCTTGAAGCCGGTAATACTGCCACTTACAGCTCTCACCATTGTGTCTTGCAGGCGCACGCCAAGTCGGGCATGTATATGAACCAGCGGATGGCTGAGCTCTACCAAGAAATGGGCCTTGCGGCTCCACCGCAGGGCGGCGCCAAGTAAGAAACAGGAGCGCATGTTGTGTGAGGGGCTGTGCTAAGCACAGGGCAGCTGGGTCAAGTCTGAGAGCATGTACGCTCTTGATGAAGTCCAGGATGGTTGGGACGTAATGCTAGACCCTCGCCCATTCCGGCACTGTGTGGTCTTCTTTCCTATTGGCTCGAAACATCGCATCATTGGAGACGAGCATGCATGTTGGTACAGTCTTCGCCACAACGCGCCCGTGGGACACTTTGCCCCATACAGTCTAATTTGTCTCTGATCGCACATCCATATGCACGTGCGCTCTTCTCTGAAAATGTATGTCTGACGTCATAGAGATTGTTCCGGCTACTAGCTTGCTTTCTCTGAGTTCTCTAAGTTTTGGGAGCACAAAGGAGATACATAAGAAAAGTTTACAAATTATCAGGTCGCGATGCGGCAAGGGGGCAGGGCTTGTTGTGGTTGTGGGCAAGGGGAAAGCTCACACGGACGGCCGCCGTCCTCGAAGCGGGGGGAGATCGCATTCGCCTTCTCTCTTCCCTTGTCCAGAATAAAAATTTCTTGAAGGTGTCCGCTACGCTACTTGTGACTTACACGCAGTATTACACCACTCCGGTATCGCGCTCGCCATCGCCTAAAAAACCTTTTAATATTCTTACCGCAACTAACTTTATAGTTGGTTGCCATGGAGCGCGCCGCCGCTCCCCACCTCTCCTTCGGGTCCCCCGCCGCGGGAGCCCCCCCAGTACCCATGGAGCTGTCGCTGGCGAAGCGACCGCGTCCGCCCGCAGAGGCCGAGCAGGTGAGCGCGACCCTGGTCGCGCCGCACGGCCCGTGGCCCCGGCCACACCAAGGAAGGCAGCCATGCTGGCCCACCCCATGGTGGGTCACAGGCTGTGACAAGCATCACACCAACACCAGACCAGGAGAGACACTCACCCATCAGGCATGCCTTATGGCAGAGGCCTCTCTCACCCTGGTGACGGCCGCGCTGCCTCGGCGGCGCGGCCCGAGACCGGGTGGCCCTTATGGGCACAACTACAACACCACCAGCAAAGCGCACATGGACACTGGCCCACCAACAACACAGCACAAGACCTTGCAAATGAGAGACTGCTTGGATGCGCCTTGGGGCGCACGCTACACCGCGCCATGCCAACTACCCACACAGACCCAACCACAGCCTCACCACCCCCGACCGCCCCTGCCACTCAGGAGCCGCCCTCAGATGAGGAGCAAGGCGCCATGGAGTCGGATGCAACCTTCGAATTGTCCTTCCACCAAGAGGGCGATTACACCTTCCTGGACGCCACGGTCTACGCCGCAATTGTAGACAGGGTGTATGGGTTCACGTTTACCCGGTGTTGACCCACTTTGCGTTAACACCTCCATTGGCTAGGTGTGGCACATGCGTTAACACCTCAATCTGCAAGTGTTGGTACCAGCAGCGGGTTAACACCACACTGCCGGTGCTGTGTACTACTGTGCACCCACGCACCCACCACGCACTCACGCACCCACTGAATGCTACGTGCCGCGCGTGCGCGCGCACGAGGAGCTGCACGGTCAAGTGGCAAGTGGGGAGTTGCTCTTCGGCACGGGCACCAGGGCACCATCCATGGCCGACTTGGAGCTTGCGCGGCTGCACCTGCTGCTGCGCGCGCTGCGCTGCTGCCGCTACACGGGCGGCGCGCCGGCGCGCCCGCGCACGATGGGACCGTGCTACTCCTTGTACACGCGTGGGCCGCCTACTGCGTGGGGAGGCAGCGGCGGCGGTCGGAGGTGCGCCGGCGGTGCCCGCCGCCGCCTTCGCGGCCGCGGACCGGCTGCTCGCCGCACTAGCTGCGCGCGACCGACCGGCCGACGCTCATGTTGCGCGCTGCGCGTCGCCTGCGCGTTCCACCTGCGCGGCGCCGCGCCACTTCAGATGGCCGTAAGCAACGACCAAAGGGAACACCCAAAAACCACGCAAGACATAAGAAACCCATACAACCGCCGCGAACCTGAATAGGCGCGATCTCCAAGAGCGACGTTTCAAAAGGCCTGCCCGGCCCCCACGCTCCGAACCAGGCCCTAGGTAGTGTACCAGGGCCGGACCCCGGAAACCGAAGAAAAAGGAACGAAGGGGGGCAGGGAAAGAGCTGGGGGAAGGGAAGATAAAAAAAAACTTCTTAATAATCTCGCCGCGCGCGCCACCCTGCACAGTATCTTCGCAGCCACGCCCGCTTCCCTTCCCTCCCCCTCCACCTGCCTTGCGGCTCGTCCCCTCGTGCTCTACCTAGGGGCTGGGTGTAGTGGGTTTCCAGTGGCAGACGGTGTGTACCGATTCTCGACGGCCTGGTTCTCACCTTCCTCCTGTGCCATCGGGCTACCGGTTGATGTGTGTTTGTTCCTTGTGCTGGGTGTCAGGCAACTGTGGTCAATGTGACTAAGGTCTGTTGTCGGTTGGTCGGCTCGCGGCTAGGGGTCGCTTGGTTAGGCAAGACGCTCTGCTATGTTGAGGGCTTTCGCTACCAGAGATAGATTCGTGTTCATGACTAGGGCGCCTTTGTTGTTAGTTGAAAAGACAGGGGCGCTGAGGTCGTGTGGGGATTTGATTTTCGGCTTCCTTCCCTGGGTGGCCTTGCGCGTGCGTGCGGTTGAGAAATCGTCCGGAGGTTCTCGACCTCTAACGAGGACCGTGAACCTGCTTAGAACTCTCTCGATAACCGGCACGTGGTGGAAGGTGTGGTTTTCAAATTCCACCTTGTAGAAGTCACTAATGATGTATCTCCATGCTATTAGGTAGAGGGCTTTGAGGCTATCCGGCGTCGGGGAGTTCGGGTACGCAAATAGTCTGTCTTTGAGTTTTTGAGTCGTCGATCTGTCTTTCGCCGGGGTGTATCCCGCTACGGCTTCTATGGTTTGAAATATCGGGAGCGTGGACGGGCATCTAGCTAGGTGCGTCGAGTTCTCTTTGTGTTTCCCGCAGAGCCTACACTTTGTGGTGATCGCCGCTGTGAAACGGTTGCGCGTACCCAGCCTCCTATGTGTAACGTGTTTAAAATGTAGGTGTTTGTCTGTGTGTTTTAACAGGGGGTGAGTGTAGAGTTTCGCCACGTGCTTCCATTCGTCGTGCGTCAGGTCTATCTTGCGGGCCCACGCTTCCCGCGCTGACTGAGGTTTGCTGCGGGGGGGGAGGGAAGATAAGGGCGTTGGTAATAGTAAAGGGAAAACTAGTCCGCAGTAGGTGTGTAGCCCAGATTCTTCCGATGTTTTTTTTTAGATAGCCAGGCGGAAGGTAGCGGCGAGCACTCCGGCCGGCACTCCGAGAGACGCGCGCTCAACCAAGGCTCAAGGAAGGCCCAATCAATGGCCGAAACGATGCGAGCGCAGAAGCAGAAGGAGGAGGAGGCCGCACGAAAGGCTGCTGAAAAAAGAACTCTTGAAGATACCTACAAGTACTACTCACTCGCCCTTCCTCCGGCCTCCGGGCACCCATAGACTACGCCCTTGCCCCACGAAGCACTCCCCTTTCCGCTTCCCCCCCTAAGTCCTTTTGCTTCAGTATCGGGGGGTCGGCCCATGTGCACTACGCTGGGCCTTGCGTGGGGGGAGGGCTGGGACGGAGGAAGCGGTCTTTGTGGCATTTGAGCTCCGAGATCCACCTATTCCTGTTGACCCTGTGGCTGGCGGTCTCTTGGCTCCAGCAGTCAGTGGTGAAGAGCGAAGAGGCGTTGGCTATTAAGTCCCAAGGCATGGCGGATTCAGTAGAGGTTCCGGTTGGTACGGGGTAAACAGATCTCAATCACAGATTAGGCCATTTCTCAGATGAAACCAAACCCCTAGCTCCCACTTCGAGAGGGCCGCTGTCGAGCTTTTGCGCCGCTCCTGATGACCCCAACCATCGGCGCCTCCGCGAGATCGACATTGAGGCTTTGATTCACCAACTTTTGCGAAAACTCCCAAAAGCGGATCCCGAAGTCACTGTCTGTTGCCTTGGGGTGGCGAGGCGCCCATTCGGTTGCGATGGGCACAAAAAAGGCTCCGCTCTTCCCAGCCCCATCCTCAAGCCGGAGAGCACATGCACAGAACAGCACTGTGAGTGCGGCTGTGGATGTGGAGTAGGCGACTAGCATATTGCGCAATTTCGCGGCCTGCCATGCAACCGGTCCGGCAATGGGGCCGAGCATCGCGCGGAAATTCTCTTGACGCAGCATGCTGGTGGCGACCACGCCCGGGTGCACAGCGTTGCTCAAAATCGTATTCGGATGCCGCCGAGCAAGTTCATTGGACAGGATCAGACTGGCCAATTTGGCCATGCCGTAGCGCGTCATGGGGCCAATGCTCTCATCATTGATGCCCTCAAGCGAGAGGGGCACTCCTGCTGAAGGCGCGGCGCGATGAGCCCCCGAGCTCAAGTGGACTACACGAGCACGCTGCCCCGTATTCATTGCCGTGCGCTCGAGCAGCGGCAACAGCTTCGTCGTGAGGTGAAAGTGACCGAGATAATTGGACTGGAAGGTCGTCTCAATACCATCCACGGATAGTGCAGGTTGCGGGAATTGCGTGGCGACGCCGGCGTTATTGATGAGGATATGCAGCGCGTCGAGCGTACGCAGGAGCACATCGGCAGCAAGATCCACCTGCGACAAATCGTTCAGATCGAGGCGCACCGGCTTGACCTGTGAGGGCGGCACTCCCGTCGACTGTGCAATGTGCTGCGCTGCCTTTGCACACCTCCCTTCATCACGGCAGCCAAGCAGCACTGTGGCGCCGGCGCGCGCGCACTGGCTCGCCACCTCGAGGCCGAGCCCTGTGTTCGCGCCAGTAACGAGCACCACCTTGCCGTGTAATGCCGGCATCTGCTCGTAGCTGAATCCAGGCACCCGCCAGAAGGTGGCAAGGGGTAGCGCGCGCCCGCCGCACCAGAGTGCGTCGCTGCGGTAGCCGGCGAGCGCGAGAGCGACGGCGGCGAGGGCGAAGATGAGCGGCCAGCCCATCGAGCCGGTTGACAGGGAGGGGAGAGTCGCGAGCGCGAAAGATCAGGGATACTAGGGGTCGGCGAAGGGAGAGGGAGAGAGGAGGGGAAGGGAAGCCAGCGCCCGCGCGCCGGACCCCAAGTGTGGGCGAGCGAGAGCGCGAAAACATTCAGATTCACGTGAAGCGTGTTGAGCTACCGTTGGACTTGAAGTAGGAATAGTTCTCGATCTACCAAAACAACAAAACAATGTCGATGTATTCTATGAAGATGTTCGAAGGTATTATTGTATCTACACATACACGGAGAAGAGAGGGAGCGAGAGAGGAGAGAGAGAGAGAGAGCACATACACGGAGAAGAGAGAGAGAGAGAGAGAGAGAGAGAGAGAGAGAGAGAGAGAGAGAGAGAGAGAGAGAGAGAGAGAGAGAGAGAGAGAGAGAGAGAGAGAGAGAGAGAGAGAGAGAGAGAGAGAGAGAGAGAGAGAGAGAGAGAGAGAGAGAGAGAGAGAGAGAGAGAGAGAGAGAGAGAGAGAGAGAGAGAGAGAGAGAGAGAGAGAGAGAGAGGAGAGAGAGAGAGAGAGAGAGAGAGAGAGAGAGAGAGAGAGAGAGAGAGAGAGAGAGAGAGAGAGAGAAAGTCGCGTTCCGTCAAAAGAGGACCACAATCTGTTTTCTTTTTAGTTATGAACAATAGTGGTACAAAACAAAGCTGTGCATAGAAACTTTTTTTAACATAAAGTCGCCGTATACGAGATGTTTCGTTTACGCAGCACATGTGATTACTTGCAATCATTGAGCACGCCGTGCGTATGCGCATCGACTTCCCCCTCGCGAGGGCGCCGTGCGTGCGCATAGAAACTTTTTTCCCTAAGGCCCACATTAACGTAAAGTAGCCATATACGAGACGTTTCGTTTGCGCAGCACGTGTGATTGCTTGCAATCATTGTGCACGCCGTGCGTATGCACATCGGCTCCCCCCCCCCGCGGGGCGCCGTGCGTGCGCATAGCAACTTCCAGGAAGGTGCACGCCGTGCGTTCACTCTTTCCGCGGGGGGACTCTGGACGCAGAGGCGGTCGGGAACCGCGGGGGCACCCCTGGGACCGGGGAAAATATTACCGTATATTGCGAAAACACTAACGTAAACAATCGAGGTCTTGGGGTCTCTCCGCTCCCCCGGGGCCCCCTCCCCCGGGTCCCCTCCTCCCCCTCTCATCGACCTACCAGAGAGAGACGGCTCCTACTGCCTGCCTCCCTCCTCCCTCCTCGCTCACCCTCCAGCTCTCTCCTCGCCCTCGTCTTCCTCACGATGGTGACGACTCGGCGCGCATCGGTACGGTCCTCCGTCCTCTCCTCTCGTGCTCCTGCTCGCTGGTTTCGTTCGACTCGCTCGACACAGCCACCTGGCCTGCGATCGCCCCTTCTTATGTGCCTTCTCCTCCTGCTCCTCCTCCTCGCTTTCGCCCTCCTCAACCTCCTCGACCTCCTCAGCTTCCTCTTCGACCTCCTCAGCTTCCTCTTCTCCCTCCTCCTCTTCCTCTTCCTCCTCCTCCTCCTCCTCCTTTTCCTCCTTCTCCTTCTCCTCCTCGCGCTTCTTCTTCGACTGAACGCCGCCGGCCCGCTTCTTCATAAGAAGACTCGTCGCCTTTATGTGCAGCGCGCACATCCGCAGCGCGCAGAGGCGTTGTCGTCGTCCTAGGTTCGAGGGGTCGCGTCGGCGTCATGCGCGCGGCGCAGCGCGTGTGGCGCAGCGCGGGTGTCGGCGTCGTGCGCGCCCGCCCGCTCGTCGAGCTCAAGCCACTAGAGCTCGACTCGGTCGTTGCACAGTCGAGAGATGATGCGCAACCTCCTCTGCTTCTGCCCAGAGGGGTTGTGTCGTCCGAGGTTCGAGGGGTTGTGTCGGCGTCATGCGCGCGGCGCAGCGCGTGTGGCGCAGCGCGGGTGTCGGCGTCGTGCGCGCCCGCCCGCTCGTCGAGCTCAAGCCACTAGAGCTGAGAGGTGCTGATTGGAATCTCTGAGTCTATGGGTGGCGATCGCGCTGCAACTCCGATGGCTCTAACGTTATGTGCGAAAACGCTAAGGGTGTGTGCGAAAAGTATTTTTCACCCGTGATGACAATAATACAATGGATATCAGAGCACGTGGAGCAATCACATCCGCTGTAAATTCTCTACTACCCAATGCCGGTGGTAGACCAAGAGCTGATTTGAACCTCATGTTGGACAGGATGTGTCATATTTTGTGGACTGGGGCGCCATGGAGGTCTCTTGGATCGGGATACAGCACGCTGGGATACAGCATCATGCTGCTCGCTGGGTACCAAGGATTGTGTCACGGAAATAGACCACAGTGTCTGTGCTCAGGTGTTTGGAGAAAGGGACGTCTGTAGTGTGAACTGGTGTTTTGTGTCCGCTTAGCGTTTTCGCACATAACGTTAGCGAGTTACTGTACTTGGAAAGATGAACCGGAGGATGAGGACCAAAACTACGGCGACGAAGAGTGGAATCACACTCTTTGTGTACGCGATTGCGAAAACCGCAAGAAGGGCAATGCCCACTGCCAGAGAAATACGCCACTTGCCGCGTCTGGTCTTCCATTCATTGGCAAGCTCCGCGTTGTCAATGAAAACCGGGTACGCCATCTCTGTAACATCACGGGTAGAAAAACTTTTCTCAACAAGTTTCGTTACACGCCTATAGTTTCGTTACGCGTCCATACTTGATGGAACACTACCTCCGTGTCTTCACCTGCACCTGCAGTTCCTGCACTCTCACCTTCACATGCACCTTCACTGAAGAAAAAACTTCGGACCAGCACCGTTGGCGGCTGCGTTCAATCATCACGCGCATAAGAGACCAGCGATACTCTGAAGTACATCAAATTCTAATCCGAGCGATTGTCGCTAATGACGTGTAACGAAACTGTTTTGGCATGGGGCAGGCATCCACTCAGATTTCAGAGGGTACCACTTGGGAAGGCAGGCTCACAAAATCGATGAGGATGTATGAGTGTTGACGCAAAAGGGAGCTTCGGACAGACGAGGTTTGGGGGTTATCCAACCCGACCTCCTCGACATCGGTCATGGGCCACGCTGATTGAGCGCAAAATGCTTCAATCGGCCCATGCGCTCGATGCCACACCTCAAGTGGAGGGAGGAGGATCGGCAAGGTTTCTTCTGGACCAGGTGTCTCCGCAGATGCTTGCGCACAGACGTGTAGCAGAGGAGCCCATCGTCTAGATGATGTGTGTGTGACTATAATGGGGGGACCCTCTTCGGAGGGGTGAACTCCAGTACCTCCCGCAAGAATGATCTAGGCTTGCTCCATATTC